>CAMZMU010000090.1:43635311-43795519 GCA_947311845.1 Poa pratensis
AATGCCGAAGAGAGAATAAACCTTCTTACCTTCTCAAACCTCTCAATTATGGTAGGTAACAGACATTTTATCAAACATCGGTCGCATCAGATTCAGAACCTGCTTGAATCAGCACTTCTGAAATAAAAATGGAGAGCGTAGACATCACTTGCTAAATTCACCAGAACATAAAATAGTAGTAAATTCATTTAACGTTGATGCCTCTTTCCAGATGTTGATTCCCCTACCCAAGCGGCATCCACATGTAGTATGCAAACAGGGCACAAAATCAATGATCAGAACAGCTATCTGAGAGTGTACATAACATACTACTGCTGATGAAACCGCACGTCAGTTCAGCTGGTCGATCATACCTTTGGCGTACACATAGTGTAAGTGAATACAGGCTAATGATTCCCTTTGGCGTACATAGAGAGCAAGGGAATAAAGGCTAATCATTCGGCACTACATACACTTTGCAATATACTGCAAATGACATGGTGAAAGAGAGATGTCCAATTCACAAATTTGCCAATAATTATGCTGGCCAACGTTGGCTAAAAGTGTCCTCAACAGGCCAAATATATTGTCTTTTTGGATGAAATATCCAACAACAATGGCAATCTGTAATGGAGCAATTGCTTTTAGACATTCTAACAAACACATACTCTGCATACAGACATTTTATCAATAGCACAGGGAAGATTCAAGGCCTGAAGGGTAAAAAATACATGCGACCAGCAAGACTTGTAAAATAGAAGATGCAACGTGCTCACCCAATGTAAATTAAAAATTGAGAGATAGACATGAGACCGTGTGTACCAATGCAAAGCATCTACTGTTGTACATCACTCGTAAGCTGCTTCCTCCTAGCTTGAGCTAGTAGTACGCCAATTGAAATACTGTCAAATCAGGAGGATTTGATCGAGCAGCAGACCAATCAAAATCCAACCAAATAGGGAGGACCTGAGCATGAGCGAGCAGCGCGGATATTCCCAATGAAAATCCAATCAAATCGAGGGAGGCAAAACGTCGAGAAGCTTCCTGAGCCGGACCACAACCTGGCAGATCGACGAAGATGAGGGGGGATAAAATAAGAAAGGACGCAGGAAAATGGGCAGGACCGCTACCAGAATAGAGACAGGCGGCGCTGGACGGCAACACACAGCTAGGTTTATATACATGGAGGAGACGTCTGCTCAGTTTCTTGCGCATTTGCACGTCAATGATGGTTGATGAATGCTAGGCTGCATCGGCCAGTTTCACAAGCATTTGTTGTGAGGAGGCCTTAGGTCGCAGCGAGCATTTGTGGCAAATAATTCGTAGGTCGCGGCTGGCGGAGAGCACCAACGGGGAACACGAACGGCGGCGGCAGACTCATTTTTTTTACATGACGTACATGGCGCCTCGTTCAGCCCACGTAGAGCCCAGCCCACATGGAGAATATGTGGGACGGGGAGGGAGCTAGCAGAGACGTGATAGGCGAAACCTATACGCCGCCCGTTAGCGGCGCGTAAGGCGAGCGCCGCTAACAGGGGAGCTTCTGGTGGGCCGGCCCATCCGGCGGCTTTCCTTCTTTTCTTTTGTTTTTTTTCCGTTTCTTTTTATGTTTATGTTTTTTTCGTTTCTTTTCTGTTTTTTTTAGTTTTTTTCGTTTTTTTTCTTTTCTTATTTTTTTCGTTCTTTTTAAATTGTTTAATTTTTCAAAATGGTTTAAATTTAAAAATTATTTTGAATTTAAAATGGTTCCAAATTTAAAAAATGGTTCTAAATTTAAAAATGGTTCCAAATTAAAAAATGGTTCTATATTTGAAAATGGTTCCGAATTAAAAATGTTTCTAAATTTGAAAATTGTTAATATTTAAAATGGTTCTAAATATAAAAATGGTTCTAAATTTAAAAATGGTTCCATTTTGAAAATGATTCCAAAATAAAAAATGGTTCTATATTTGAAAATGGTTCCGAATTAAAAATGGTTCTAAATTTGAAAAAATTTAATATTTAAAATGTTTCTAAATATAAAAATGGTTCAAATTTGAAAATTGGTTCCATTTTGAAAATGCTTCCAAATTTAAAAACGGTTTCATATTTAAAAATGGTTCCGAATTAAAAATTGTTCCAAATTTTAAAATGGTTCCAAATTTAAAATGGTTCTAAATTTGAAAATTGTTCCAAATTTTGAAAATTGTTCATTTTGAAAATGGTTCCAAATATAAAAATGGTTCCGAATTAAAATGGTTCCAAATTAAAAATGGTTCTAAATATGAAAATGGTTCCATTTTGAAAATGGTTCCGATTTTAAAAATGGTTTCAAATTTAAAATTGTTCCGATTTAAAAATGGTTTCAAATTTTAAAATGGTTCCAAATTTAAAATGGTTCTAAATTTGAAAATTGTTCCAAATTTGAAAATTGTTCATTTTGAAAATGGTTCCAAATATAAAAATGGTTCCAAATTAAAATGGTTCCAAATTAAAAAATGGTTCAAAATTTGAAAATGGTTCCAATTTTAAAAATTGTTAATTTTTTAAAATGGTTTCATTTTGATAATGGTTCTAAATTTTAAAATGGTTCTGAATTTAAAATGGTTCCAAATTTAAAAATGGTTGAAAATTTGAAAAAATCATTTTAAAAAATGGTTCCAAATTTAAAAATTGAAACCATTTTCAATTTTGAAACCATTTTCAATTTTTCTGGAATATTTTTCGTACAAACCAAACGTTTGAAATTCTACGCTTTGTACATACAACCATAATAGGAAAACAGCGATGAGCAAACGTTTCCAGCGCCAGCTAAAACTTTGGGCCGCGGCCCATCTAAGAAGCTCTGTAGGCGGCGCTGCTATTAACTGCCGCTAACGAGCGGCCTAAAGGCGCTCCCAACGTGATACGGTCCGCTCAAAAAAAGAAAAAGACGTGATACGAGACCGTGAGAGCCTATGCGCAGGAAAAAAGGATGACGTGGAGACATGAGAGGGCAGGAAAATCAGCCAGTGGGGTTCCCCTATTTAGATAGAGAAGATTACTTGGTTACTTAATTACAGGTTGTGACTCTGAGCTGTTGGATGATCTTGGGACTCATGTGTCTGGCTGCGATCGAGTCTGACGATATATACATTGGGAAGGTATTGTAGGAGCACATGTCGGGCTGCACAAGCTAGACATCCATCCCACGCTATCGCTACGGCTACAATGGAGTAAGGAGCAGGGACGACGCTGTTAAAGAAGCAATCCAGATAATCGCAGCCGCCAGAAACTCAATTGAACGGTACCAAAGGATAAGGTCGACTAGCGTGTACCGTTATTTCTGATTAGTCGCGTAGCCTCTGTCGTGTGTTTTATAAATCCATATCTCGACAAATGTGTGTCAATTAATTTGAAACGGAGGGAGTACATTGTCATGACCCTTGCCTGCTTGCCCCCATGTTGGGCCGTTGTCTTGGTCGACGATGGGCTCGGCCCAGTAGACCCGCCAGGAGCCAGAGCTTCTACTTATACACACCAGGAGGCAACGAGCAGCCCATCCAGAAGGATCACGAACAGAACGGCGACTCTCTCTTCCTCCCATGTATTCCTCTGTTCCCCTACCTCGATTCTCTTTCTCTCTGATCCCCAACCCTTGCTACTTGTATCCCCCAAATCAGCTACTCCAATCCATGTAATCTGGTACTATTGAGTGATCAGTGAAGTAGGTTCGTAACATTATGGTATCAGAGCCATCTCCCCACGCTTCCACCACCTCCACCATGATCTCCATCGCCACCGAGGGTGAACTTGGTCCTGCTCGAGATTGGGATGCCATGACTCAAGACGAGAAGGCGAGGATCGAGCGGAAGTTGGATGAGATGCTGGAAATGTTGAGGAGACGAAACGCATCTGCTTATATGGAGCCAGCAGCGCCTGAAGTTGCAGCGACCGTGTGCTGCCATGACACCACTGTGGTTGCACTGGCACCCGCCTTTGGAGGCCAAACCACCGCTCCTGACTCAAGCGCAACTTCAGGCGCATCCCCGGTCGTCCCCGACGCCAGACTTGTCTTCGCCATCGACACCACCAGTCTTGCAGCTCCGTTGCCGACCAGGTGTTCGACGGAAGGCCCAAGCTGCGGCGCCATCGAGTCGAGGCCTGCTTTCGCTCCAGCAAGGGCACTGACGTCGCCCGCGGCCACTTTCGACGTCGTCCCAAGCTTGTCGCAATTGCAGCAAGTGCCATTGGTGACGCTGCATCGCTGCAGGCCACACGTTCGTCGGAATGTCCGTACGCCTCTGCATTGGTGGCTGCGCTCATCCCATACGCAACGACTCAATCCATTCTGAAGACTGTTCCGATTACTGCTCCCATGTCACTGGAAGATCACAGACCACCCTGGCCGCCGCCGCAAATGGTTGTTGTGTACCAACCTGATTTCAGTCCTTGTGTTGACAAAATGCTATTTCCTTGGAATCCTGGAGAGTTACATAATACTGAGAGAGAACTTGCAGCTATGCAACTGACGAGGAAATCCAATATTCGACAGTGTTTCAGAAAAGAAGAGTCTAAGATGATTGGTAATTTCGCTGTGCCGTTGGCGGTCGAAACAGTTCTGTTGTGCAACCTCGCCCAGGAGGACGTCGTGTACGTGCTGTCCGACAAGTCACTGCAGCAGGACGAAGTCCAGTGGCAACAAAGGTCTCCACCTTGGCCCATGTGGATCACACACAAAAGGCACACGTTCAGATCTTCTGTCTTGGAGCTCGACTTCATGAAGCCCCCAAGGTGTGTGATGAAAAGGCCTGCGGAAGTCACCTTCAAGTTGACGCCCACGGCAATGTCATGCGCTGCGCTGGGTCCTTCGCTGTCCATGAACGCGAGTAGCGATGTCAGCCCGTATGCCGAATCACCATCACCTCCACGTCTAGCAGAAACGCTATCAGATGGGTTCTGCACGACACCTGAGCGGACTTGGCTGCTGCATGTGCCGACTCGACCACCAGATACAATGGACTATACTGGAGTCTTGTCTTCAATTTTACAGCCATTCTTACATGCCCCTGACGCCAAGCCGCCTTGGCTACTGCGTGGACATGAGACAGCAACAAGGCATGGACACAGAACGCCTGTCCTTGTTGTTGCACTGCATGTGTCTCAGGATAAAGCTGTTGTAGTGTTTGGAAAGAAGAGCCGCTCTATGCTTGAAGGATGCAAGCAATTTAATTCCAAGGGTCTCAAGGAAGCAATCTTCTCTGTCCTGAAGTCACGTATGCAACAGATAACTGGGCTTTCAGCTGTTGAGGAATGGTCCTCATATAGTCAAGGGGTGCAGCAAGTGAGTGCATTTCTTGATGCTTTTTCTGGGTATGGGAGTTGTGTACAGATATTCGGAGATGAGAAGCTTATTTGCACGACGATTGATGAGGCGTGCTATTTATATTGGAGTTCTGAACAGGAAGATGCTATGAGCCAAAACTTAGACGTGACCATCAGAGGAAGGAACTCCCTGGAGTTGATATGGTGACATGGAGTGACATTCGAGTACCAATTCATTTCAGCTATGCATATTGGTTACTACAGGAGCATGTGTACCTGGGACTGGAGAAGCTGAATCTGTACCAATACATGCAAGCTATTGAGACTCATCTGAAGGTCAATATTATGGATATGTTTGCAAGATATGTTGCAAGTACAAGGTGCAGCGGCCCAAAATTCCAATGCGTCATTATAGGGAGGCCAAATTTTCTCACTTACTCTGCTCATTGTAGCGCTGCTTTCAGTTCTAGCTTCCTGTTTATTGGAAGTACATTCCGTATGTACACCTGCATGAGGATAGGTAATTCAAGGGGCATCGGGGAGATTATACGACAGTTGGTTGGCCATCTGGCAGGCGAGTGCCTCAGCATATACTGTTCAGATATATCAACCATCAACATCATTTTGCGGACCAGTAGGAAGGGTGTTCAAGTTGCGACGCCATTAGTTTTCTGGATGTCTGTGGACTTGGTTGACAAAGCTGAACCACTCTGGAAGAGTCTGTATGAACCTGGAGGTTGCCTGCTTGCCCTGTGTAGCTTCTTGAAATGGTGGAATACTTCAGAACCCACTACTCTACATTGTTCTGATCAACTCCGTTGGTTATCAGTGTTACTTGCATATGCATCTGAAATCTGGTTGGTAGCATGGGCTGGGTATGACCTGGAGCCCTCTTCTGGTTGCGGCCAAGCACTCTCTCAAGAAGGGAGGGATGTCTTGAACCAAGCCATAATCTCCGACTCAGTCCATGTTGGTCACCACTACTACATCGCCTTTGTCAACAAGATCGTCGTCGGCTACGACTGTTGTTCCAACCAAGTGTACTCCTTCGACACCATCTGCAACGACCTCATTTACTACTGTGAAGATAACCACCGCTACGCCGGCAACATCAAGGAAGTTCACGCTCCATGGGATCCCGGCAAATCAGCGCTTTGTTCTCCTCCGAAGACACCGGCTTGGGGACAAGCCGAGTTTCAAGAAGGGAGGAATGTCATGACCCTTGCCTGCTTGCCCCCATGTTGGGCCGTTGTCTTGGTCGACGATGGGCTCGGCCCAGTAGACCCGCCAGGAGCCAGAGCTTCTACTTATACACACCAGGAGGCAACGAGCAGCCCATCCAGAAGGATCACGAACAGAACGGCGACTCTCTCTTCCTCCCCTGTATTCGTCTGTTCCCTACCTCGATTCTCTTTCTCTCTGATCCCCAACCCTTGCTACTTGTATCCCCCAAATCAGCTACTCCAATCCATGTAATCTGGTACTATTGAGTGATCAGTGAAGTAGGTTCGTAACATACATGGCTTGATTCGTGTGGTTAGCTAGCCGGCCTGTTGTGTGCCTATGCAGATCGTACAGCCGTGTGTCACCATGGTGGCAGTGAAATACGTAGCAGCCATTGTGTGTCGGTGTTCCCGTGATGTGCTCCATGTTAACCTATATCTGTTGTTGGGTCCCTCCACCATATTATCCGTTGTATTCGCTACTTGTAGAGATAGAACCGTGAGCTGTGTCCCGATGGGCTGCTGCACAAAGCTTGATGATCGCCATAAAGTTTAGAGTCAACATCGGGAGTCGCCTCCGGGTTTACTGTTTTCAAATTCCGCTCCTCCTGCCATTTGTGTTGGCTGGCCGTCTTCCATGATGGAGGCTCCGAGTTTGCTTCTTTTGTACTACTAGTCATGCACAAAATGGAGAAGAAGTGGAACAAATGGGTCCCGTTTTCGCATCCCTACTATATGTCGACCAGGTCGACGATAGCGAGCCGTCGCACACCTCCACATGGGCCGGCCCAACGCGGGAAGACGAGATCCGTCGCGAAATCGCCGAGACGCGTACCCTGTTACGCTCCAGTTTTACCGCTTGGCTGTTTACTGGGCCAGCCCACTTTTTCTACTACTTCAAATTAGCGAAAACATGAAAAAGATGAGGTGACGGGTGGGTTTCGAACTTCAGACCTACAACTAGGAAGATAGTGTGCGTATGCACTGAGCTACTCGACCTGGGTGTTAGCATTCCTTCATTTATTATACTAATTGCCTTCCTATTTTTTTTCTGATTTTTTTTTCTGTTTTCTTTTTTTATCCGTTTTTTGTTTCACTTCTTTTCTTTTTATTTATTTTATGTTTTTTGTTTTCGCTAATTTTCGAAAATGGTTCATATTTTGAAATAGGATATTTATGAAAATGGTTACGATTTTAAAAATGGTTATTTTGAATAATGGTTCATTTTGAAAATGGTTCATTTGAAAATGGTTCATTTTGAAAATAGTTCATCTTTAATATGGTTAATTTTGAAAATGATGTATTCTTTAATATCGTTCAAGACCAAATTCCGTTCAACGGGATTTCCAAATATCGTTCAAGACCAAATTTCGTTCAATGGGTTTTTCAAAAATCGTTCAAGACCAAATTCCGTTCAACGGGTTTTTAGAAAATCGGTCAAAAATAATTTCCGTTCATAGACTTTTTCTGTTCGCCTTTTAAAATCGTTCAAAAATATTTTCCGTTCAAATACCTTTTTTGTTCACCCTTTCAAAATCGTTAAAAAATAATTTCCGTTCAAATACCTTTTTTGTTCACTTTTTTGAAAATCGTTCAATAATAATTTCCGTTCAAATACCTATTTTTGTTAACTTTTTTGAAAATCGTTCAAAAATAATTTTCATTCACAGACTTTTTTTGTTCGCCTTTTAAAATCGTTTAAAAATAGTTTCCGTTCAAATACATTTTTTGTTCACTTTTCCAAAATCGTTCAAAAATTATTTTTCTTAAAGAGTACTTTTTGGTTCAGTTTAAAAAAAATCAAACATAATTTCCGTTCATAGACCTTTTTTTACTTTTTAAAATCGTTCAAAGAAGTTTTTCAAACGAAAAAATTAAAAAAGAAAACAGAAAAATAAGTGAAAACAGGAAACTGGAAACAATAAAAGAGTGGATAACGAAACACTTACACCAACGATAGAGCAGCCCAGTGGCTGCGCACACTGGTCGTGTGGGTAGTGGTTTCGAGTTCGAATCTCACCTGTGGTGGGCCGGCCTAGGAAAACAGCGAAGCGCGATCGGAGGTGTGCGACGCGGATTATCGTCGCACAGGTCGATGTATAGGTGCTCCCCTCGTTTCCTCTCTGGGATCCTCCCAGTGCATCGTCATGGGCTGGCGTATGGACCGTTGTATGGGCTTGGCCCATCCATCAGCAACCAGTGACACGGGAACACAGCTAAAAATACGCAAGCCGCTGCGACTGGGACGGTATCCAGTTGGCTCACGGAAGGAACCGGCGCGCTCTCTCTATATATATATATCTCCCACTTGTACTCTGTTTCTCTGCTTGCCCGCCCTTGCTCCTCTGTTCTTCCCCCAATCCCTTGCTGAAATCCTTGTATCCGGATCATTGTGTTGTTAATCAATTCAAATCCTAGCGAGACCCTTACAATTCCCACTTCGTCCGACAGGATTGAGCGAGCCGCTGCACGTTGTTTGTCCCTCTCTAGGTCCCGCGTCTTTTTATGTTCACGGGGCGGAGTGACTACTTTCTGCGGCACTTTAGAGTGCCTCATATTCGAGTTTGGGGTTCTTTATCGACGGTCTTCCTGGGCCTCCTCAAGGGCCGTCCCGTGGGAGTAGACTTTTCCCGGTAAGGGTAAAAACTGCACTTTTTTGCCTTAAAAAAGCTTTTAAGGCATTTATTTGACTTTTTAGGCACTGTGCCTCATGTTCGAGTTGGTGTTGTAGTGTGTAGGCTCGTCGGCGCTACCTTCCGAGCACACGAAGGCAGGGGCCCAAGTCTGCTGTCAGCGTCGGCTCAGCCTCCCGCCGTCAATGTTTTCACGAGGGCAGCGGCGGCAACGCGTGCTGTCCATGGAATCGATCTGAACACTTTTGAAGAATCGGAATCCATCCATATTTGTATGTATGCCATTTTCCATTTGTTTCTCGCTACCGCTTGCCCGCTTCGTGAAGCGACTCCGGCTGCCGCCTATGGTCGACCCATGACTCCCTGCAAATCACGTGCCTTTGGCATAGGAAAAGCCTACGATCCCTCGCGCCACGCGTCCTGCATGCGACACGCGTCCTCGGGACCACACCACCACTCGTCCCTTTCTCCCGTTCTTGTCTATAACGCGACTCCTTTTTCTTCTCCCCATTGGCATCTGTCGCCTGCGTCTTCTAGCTAGTAGCTCGCACTGCTCCCTCGCGCCAGCCTACAAGGAGCTGGACGATGCTGCCAGTGATGTGTGGTAGTGCTACCAGCGATGGCTGGCGGTGCTACAATGAGCAAACGGTGTTGCTGCGAGGACATGCGGCAGTGTTGCGAGCCAGAGTCTGGATGCTGCAATATGTGGGCCATGGTGCTACCAGAGGTGGTCGACTATGCTACAAGTGGTAGGCGGCGGTGCTACCGGCTATGGGCGGCGGAGACGGTGGTGCTGCATGCCAGGCGAAAGTCGAGATACTAGAAGCGAAGGACGGCGTTGCTGCTACCGACCATCAGCGGTGCTGCTACCGGTGGTCAGCGGTGCTGCTATGGTTTGTCGTCGGTGCCGCCAGCCGTGGGTGGCGGTGTACTCGTCGGAGTTGGCGGTGCTACCAACTAAGGACGGAGCTCTGAGCGAACAGCCCGTGATTTGATCTGTAGGTGCGCGGCTGCGCGTCGCTTGAAGCTGGATATATTTCTGCGTGCGTTGTGTTGTTTTTTTCTTCCGGTCAACGGGAGGTGCGTGTGGGAGCTCTGGTGGTCCCGATTCTTTTTGATCCAACGGCCCCACGCGGCTTGATCGCACGGCAGGCGGAGGATGGAGCGAACTAATCCTCCCGGGAACGCTCAGTACGCGCCTTTGGCATATTGGAATCGTTCTGCGTTCTCTTTTAATAGACGCAGATGCAGACCGAGCAGCAATTACCCAGCTAATCACACTAGAATACTAGTCAAAGTTCCTTGCCGCTAAACAGACATCTTTAACGTTGTCTAGAGGTGACATGGAGGAGTAGTGCAGAGTGCAGACGGTAGCCGTCTAGACTATTGCACATGCCCTAACCAACCTCCTCTTATAATCATCATCTCTCTCTCTTTTGTGCAACGAACGTACGTGACTGGAATTCATGCGGCCAAGCCAAGCGCGCCAGGGCCTGGCCAGCATGCTCCCCTGTAGATTGCCGAATCTGCCGGCAGTCGTCGTAGCGGAAAGTCCTGATCCGGTGGTGCCGCTGAGCGGTGACGAAGGCTTCAGGCACGCGCACCATGTGGTCCTTGGGCGCCAGCAAGAAGAGCGCGATGGAGACGCGCGGCACCGCCGCCACCCACTGCACTCACGTTGTGTACCGTGGCGACGTCTCCAAGGTTGACGAGGAAGGTGCCCGGGAAGGGATCCACGGGCGCGAACTCGCTGGTGTCAGGATCAGCCACCTCTAGGCCGCCTCCGTGAGGAAGCCGGAGTCCGTGTGGACCTGCACTCCGGTCTTCCCCACGGCCACGGTGTCCGTCGCGTAGTTGATGCGGAACTGCCACGGTGTTCGTAACATGAACCGGGACTAAAGGTACGTGTATTTTTTGTTTTCTTTTCGATTATTTTTCAGGGTTTAGGGCTTAGGAGGGGTTTAAGGTTTCGGATGTGTTCCATCGTATGGAGATCACGTCGATACGCCATTTTCATACATATAAATTACTACATGAAGATCACGTTGATGCATATATATAACACATACAATTTGGTGTATATATCTACTTAATTACATGGAGATCACTAGTCCATGGAGGCATATTATTCTCCGCTATAGTGGTATTCTCCGGTTTCAGCTATGACCTCCGCAAGGAAAAATCCCACCAATGTCTCCGCAATTGCTTTTACGCGGTCCTCTGGAGGAGCGCGGTCCTCTGGTAGGAGCGCGTTCCGCTTCCTTGCCAACTTTAAAATAAGGAGATCAAAATGAACACATGAGTTGTGTGTATATATATCAAATCATCATAACTTCACCCGAGATATAGATCCGTGGATGTTATCATGAATCAATCATTGATTCACTACATCTTTGTCTATCTCGTTAACCGGCAAGTTTCCTTTACTCGTTTCCGTATTATGATATCCCACACGGTGTAACTTCAACATGCATTGTCTGCAGAACATATTGGATACCTTTCTAATACCGAGAGGGCCCAGGGCGTATCTCTCTAATCACTGAGGAGTATTTTCTCATCTCAGAACATTAGGATATACACACACCTTGACGTCACCCAGTAACTACCGTTTTACTATCCAGTTACGGCCATAGTGTTGACAACACAAAAATAACTCTTCCAGTATGCATAACACTAATAACCTCATGGTTGCAGGACATGTTATATAATAACCTTACTGTGGTAAAGATAAGGATAAAAAGACAATTTAACGAAATCTCTTAGCATATCAAAACTTGGGTCTACCGTGGCGATGGAGGCAGATCAGATGAGATCGACTCATTCATTCAGGTGGCTACCGTGGCGACGTCTCCAAGGTTGACGAGGAAGGTGCCCGGGAGTGGATCCACGGGCACGAACTCGCCGGTGTCAGGATCTGCCACCTCTAGGCCAGCGACGCAGTGGTCCTCTTGGAGCACCGTGAGGAAGCCCGAGTCCGTGTGGACCTGCACTCCGGCCTTCCCCACGGTGTCCGGCGCATAGTTGTACCTGTTGATGCGGAACTGGCACGGCCAGTCCTGGAACGCCTCCTCCATGCCGAGGCTCGCCGCTAGCTTCGCCGCCACATCTACGATTAGCTCGTGGGTACTCTCGCGTATCTCCGAATGGTCTCCCTGCACACGATGCAGACGACAAGAACCCTTGTTGGAAGCAGCTAGCCGATTGATAAGTATACGTTAATTCCATGCACCATTTGTGGTACCTGATGTGCGGTGGTGCGTCGAGCGAAGCGCAGAAGGCGTCGACGCCGGCAACGGAAGCAGCGTCGCAGAGTCCGAACGCCTCGTACAGGGGATTCGCCTCGCTCGGCATGACGTAGCCGCTGCCTGGTGAAGTGAGGAGTTCGAGGGTGGCCCGATCTTCACGGATTGACGGCGGCAGGTGGACGAACGCACACAAGAACACGAAGAACACGAAGAAGAACACCAAGAACACAAGAACACACACGATACAAGAACCATTTCCCTTACCGGTCGGTCCAACCGGTCCAATAGAATCCCAAAGGGAGAGATTGGCAAGAAGATACAAGAAGTGATCTTGGATGGTTGTCTCTCCAACGGTCAACCAAACCGATCCAATAAAGTCAGCCGAAGATGAAAGATTGGCAAGTAGTCAAACTACAAGTAGAGTTTTTGAATCCACAAGAGGGATCTTCTCCACATGAGGAGGAACCATCCCCACAAGGGAGAGGAAGGAGACCACTTGAGATAATGGAGCCCTACTCTACTCTTATCTCAATCTAGTCTAACCCTAGATCTAGTCCAAGGGGTCCTATTTATAGTCTTGACCAAAGGGGGTAGGTGGGAGAGAGATACAAGGGAATATTCCCTGCTGGTTGCCCGCAGCAGCGGTAGTACCGCTGGGACCAGCGGTAGTACCGCTGGTGCGGAACTGAGCCACAACTGACTCGGTGCGGGCGGTAGTACCGCTCGACGGAGCGGTAGTACTGCGTGGGCGGGCGGTAGTACCGCTCGGTCGGGCGGTAGTGCCGCACAATGGCGCAGAGGGGGGTCCCGGGCGGCACTGGGGGCGGTAGTACCGCTATCGGCGGTAGTACCGCTGGCAGGAGCGGTAGTACCGCTGGCAGGATCTGGGCATTTCAGGCTATAAGTCATGAAACTCCCTAGAGAGAAGTGGATGCCGGTGAAGCAGGTCACAGCCCGGAGTGCAATCTTTGCCATCAAAAACCCATAGCACAATTGTACACACATGGTATGGCACCCCCAAGCTTGTGGTGGGATCCCGACGCTCCGGAGCCCCTCTCTGGTGAAACCCTAGCACCGCTGGAGAAAAACCAGGCTTATACGACTAAAGCCGGTACCGGCGTCAAAATGGGGTTGCAAAGTGTAACTAGTTGCTTGGTTGTGTTAGGCTAGGCCCTAGGAAGTCACAAGACAAAGGTATAACCCAACTCTCGACAAGATTCCTCATGTTTGTCCGATCTGGGACTTTCAGGCTATAAGTCATGAAACTCCCTAGAGAGAAGTGGATGCCGGTGAAGCAGGTCACAGCCCGGAGTGCAATCTTTGCCATCAAAATCCCATAGCACACTTGTACACACATGGTATGACACCCCCTAGCTTGTGGTAGGATCCCGACGCTCGGGAGCCCCTCTCCGGTGAAACCCTAGCACCGCTGGAGAAAAACCAGGCTTATACGACTAAAGTCGGTACCAGCGTCAAAATGGGGTTGCAAAGTGTAACTAGTTGCTTGGTTGTGTTAGGCTAGGCCCTAGGAAGTCACAATACAAAGGTATAACCCAACTCTTGACAAGATTCCCTCATGTTTGTCTGATCTGGGACTTTCAGGCTATAAGTCATGAAACTCCCTAGAGAGAAGTGGATGCCGGTGAAGCAGGTCGCAGCCCGGTGTGCAATCTTTGCCATCAAAAACCCATAGCACACTTGTACACACATGGTATGGCACCCCCTACCTTGTGTTGGGATCTCGACGCTCCGGAGCCCCTCTCCGGTGAAACCCTAGCACCGCTGGAGAAAAAACAGGCTTATACGACTAAAGTCGGTACCGGCGTCAAAATGGGGTTGCAAAGTGTAACTAGTTGCTTGGTTGTGTTAGGCTAGGCCCTAGGAAGTCACAAGACAAAGTTATAACCCAACTCTTGACAAGATTCCCTCATGTTTGTCCGATCTGGGACTTTCAGGCTATAAGTCATGAAACACCCTAGAGAGAAGTGGATGCCGGTGAAATAAGTTACAGCCCGGTGTGCAATCTTTGCCATCAAAAACCCATAGCACACTTGTACACACATGGCATGGCACCCCCTACCTTGTGGTGGGATCCCGACGCTCCGGAGCCCCTCTCCGGTGAAACCCTAGCACCGCTGGAGAAAAAACAGGCTTATACGACTAAAGTCGGTACCGGTGTGAAAATGGGGTTGCAAAGTGTAACTAGTTGCTTGGTTGTGTTAGGCTAGGCCCTAGGAAGTCACAAGATAAAGTTATAACCCAACTCTTGACAAGATTCCCTCATGTTTGTCCGATCTGGGACTTTCAGGCTATAAGTCATGAAACTCCCTAGAGAGAGTGGATGCCGGTGAAGCAGGTCACAGCCCGGAGTGGAATCTTTGCCATCAAAAACCCATAGCACACTTGTACACACATGGTATGGCACCCCCTAGCTTGTGGTGGGATCCCGACGCTCCGGAGCATCTCTCTGGTGAAACCCTAGCACCGCTGGAGAAAAACCAGGCTTATACGACTAAAGCCGGTACCGGCGTCAAAATGGGGTTGCAAAGTGTAACTAGTTGCTTGGTTGTGTTAGGCTAGGCCCTAGGAAGTCACAAGACAAAGGTATAACCCAACTCTCGACAAGATTCCCTCATGTTTGTCGATCTGGGACTTTCAGGCTATAAGTCATGAAACTCCCTAGAGAGAAGTGGATGCCGGTGAAGCAGGTCACAGCCCGGAGTGGAATCTTTGCCATCAAAAACCCATAGCACACTTGTACACACATGGTATGACACCCCCTAGCTTGTGGTAGGATCCCGACGCTCGGGAGCCCCTCTCCGGTGAAACCCTAGCACCGCTGGAGAAAAACCAGGCTTATACGACTAAAGTCGGTACCAGCGTCAAAATGGGGTTGCAAAGTGTAACTAGGTGCTTGGTTGTGTTGGCTAGGCCCTATGAAGTCACAAGACAAAGGTATAACCCAACTCTTGACAAGATTCCCTCATGTTTGTCCGATCTGGGACTTTCAGGCTATAAGTCATGAAACTCCCTAGAGAGAAGTGGATGCCGGTGAAGCAGGTCACAGCCCGGTGTGCAATCTTTGCCATCAAAAACCCATAGCACACTTGTACACACATGGTATGGCCCCCTACCTTGTGTTGGGATCCCGACGCTCCGGAGCCCTCTCCGGTGAAACCCTAGCACCGCTGGAGAAAAAACAGGCTTATACGACTAAAGTCGGTACCGGCGTCAAAATGGGGTTGCAAAGTGTAACTAGTTGCTTGGTTGTGTTAGGCTAGGCCCTAGGAAGTCACAAGACAAAGGTATAACCCAACTCTCGACAAGATTCCCTCATGTTTGTCCGATCTGGGACTTTCAGGCTATAAGTCATGAAACTCCCTAGAGAGAAGTGGATGCCGGTGAAGCAGGTCACAGCCCGGAGTGCAATCTTTGCCATCAAAATCCCATAGCACACTTGTACACACATGGTATGACCCCCTAGCATGTGGTTAGGATCCCGACGCTCGGGAGCCCCTCTCCGGTGAAACCCTAGCACCGCTGGAGAAAAACCAGGCTTATACGACTAAAGCGGTACCGGCGTCAAAATGGGGTTGCAAAGTGTAACTAGTTGCTTGGTTGTGTTAGGCTAGGCCCTAGGAAGTCACAAGACAAAGGTATAACCCAACTCTCGACAAGATTCCCTCATGTTTGTCCGATCTGGGACTTTCAGGCTATAAGTCATGAAACTCCCTAGAGAGAAGTGGATGCCGGTGAAGCAGGTCACAGCCCGGAGTGCAATCTTTGCCATCAAAATCCCATAGCACACTTGTACACACATGGTATGACACCCCCTAGCTTGTGGTAGGATCCCGACGCTCGGAAGCCCCTCTCCGGTGAAACCCTAGCACCGCTGGAGAAAAAACCAGGCTTATACGACTAAAGTCGGTACCAGCGTCAAAATGGGGTTGCAAAGTGTAACTAGTTGCTTGGTTGTGTTAGGCTAGGCCTAGGAAGTCACAAGACAAAGGTATAACCCAACTCTTGACAAGATTCCCTCATGTTTGTCCGATCTGGGACTTTCAGGCTATAAGTCATGAAACTCCCTAGAGAGAAGTGGATGCCGGTGAAGCAGGTCGCAGCCCGGTGTGCAATCTTTGCCATCAAAAACCATAGCACACTTGTACACACATGGTATGGCACCCCCTACCTTGTGTTGGGATCTCGACGCTCCGGAGCCCTCTCCGGTGAAACCCTAGCACCGCTGGAGAAAAAACAGGCTTATACGACTAAAGTCGGTACCGGCGTCAAAATGGGGTTGCAAAGTGTAACTAGTTTCTTGGTTGTGTTAGGCTAGGCCCTAGGAAGTCACAAGACAAAGTTATAACCCAACTCTTGACAAGATTCCCTCATGTTTGTCCGATCTGGGACTTTCAGGCTATAAGTCATGAAACTCCCTAGAGAGAAGTGGATGCCGGTGAAGTAAGTTACAGCCCGGTGTGCAATCTTTGCCATCAAAAACCCATAGCACACTTGTACACACATGGCATGGCACCCCCTACCTTGTGGTGGGATCCCGACGCTCCGGAGCCCCTCTCCGGTGAAACCCTAGCACCGCTGGAGAAAAAATAGGCTTATACGACTAAAGTCGGTACCGGTGTGAAAATGGGGTTGCAAAGTGTAACTAGTTGCTTGGTTGTGTTAGGCTAGGCCCTAGGAAGTCACAGATAAAGTTATAACCCAACTCTTGACAAGATTCCCTCATGTTTGTCCGATCTGGGACTTTCAGGCTATAAGTCATGAAACTCCCTAGAGAGAAGTGGATGCCGGTGAAGCAGGTCACAGCCCGGAGTGGAATCTTTGCCATCAAAAACCCATAGCACACTTGTACACACATGGTATGGCCCCCTAGCTTGTGGTGGGATCCCGACGCTCCGGAGCATCTCTCTGGTGAAACCCTAGCACCGCTGGAGAAAAACCTGGCTTATACGACTAAAGCCGGTACCGGCGTCAAAATGGGGTTGCAAAGTGTAACTAGTTGCTTGGTTGTGTTAGGCTAGGCCCTAGGAAGTCACAAGACAAAGGTATAACCCAACTCTCGACAAGACTCCCTCATGTTTGTCCGATCTGGGACTTTCAGGCTATAAGTCATGAAACTCCCTAGAGAGAAGTGGATGCCGGTGAAGCAGGACACAGCCCGGAGTGCAATCTTTGCCATCAAAATCCCATAGCACACTTGTACACACATGGTATGACACCCCCTAGCTTGTGGTAGGATCCCGACGCTCGGGAGCCCCTCTCCGGTGAAACCCTAGCACCGCTGGAGAAAAACCAGGCTTATACGACTAAAGTCGGTACCAGCGTCAAAATGGGGTTGCAAAGTGTAACTAGTTGCTTGGTTGTGTTAGGCTAGGCCCTAGGAAGTCACAAGACAAAGGTATAACCCAACTCTTGACAAGATTCCCTCATGTTTGTCCGATCTGGGACTTTCAGGCTATAAGTCATGAAACTCCCTAGAGAGAAGTGGATGCCGGTGAAGCAGGTCACAGCCCGGAGTGGAATCTTTGCCATCAAAAACCCATAGCACACTTGTACACACATGGTATGGCACCCCCTAGCTTGTGGTGGGATCCCGACGCTCCGGAGCATCTCTCTGGTGAAACCCTAGCACCGCTGGAGAAAAACCAGGCTTATACGACTAAAGCCGGTACGGCGTCAAAATGGGGTTGCAAAGTGTAACTAGTTGCTTGGTTGTGTTAGGCTAGGCCCTAGGAAGTCACAAGACAAAGGTATAACCCAACTCTCGACAAGATTCCCTCATGTTTGTCCGATCTGGGACTTTCAGGCTATAAGTCATGAAACTCCCTAGAGAGAAGTGGATGCCGGTGAAGCAGGTCACAGCCCGGAGTGGAATCTTTGCCATCAAAAACCCATAGCACACTTGTACACACATGGTATGACACCCCCTAGCTTGTGGTAGGATCCCGACGCTCGGGAGCCCCTCTCCGGTGAAACCCTAGCACCGCTGGAGAAAAACCAGGCTTATACGACTAAAGTCGGTACCAGCGTCAAAATGGGCTTGCAAAGTGTAACTAGTGCTTGGTTGTGTTAGGCTAGGCCCTATGAAGTCACAAGACAAAGGTATAACCCAACTCTTGACAAGATTCCCTCATGTTTGTCCGATCTGGGACTTTCAGGCTATAAGTCATGAAACTCCCTAGAGAGAAGTGGATGCCGGTGAAGCAGGTCACAGCCCGGTGTGCAATCTTTGCCATCAAAAAACCCATAGCACACTTGTACACACATGGTATGGCACCCCCTACCTTGTGTTGGGATCCGACGCTCCGGAGCCCCTCTCCGGTGAAACCCTAGCACCGCTGGAGAAAAAACAGGCTTATACGACTAAAGTCGGTACCGGCGTCAAAATGGGGTTGCAAAGTGTAACTAGTTGCTTGGTTGTGTTAGGCTAGGCCCTAGGAAGTCACAAGACAAAGGTATAACCCAACTCTCGACAAGATTCCTCATGTTTGTCCGATCTGGGACTTTCAGGCTATAAGTCATGAAACTCCCTAGAGAGAAGTGGATGCCGGTGAAGCAGGTCACAGCCCGGAGTGCAATCTTTGCCATCAAAATCCATAGCACACTTGTACACACATGGTATGACACCCCCTAGCTTGTGGTAGGATCCCGACGCTCGGGAGCCCCTCTCCGGTGAAACCCTAGCACCGCTGGAGAAAAACCAGGCTTATACGACTAAAGCCGGTACCGGCGTCAAAATGGGGTTGCAAAGTGTAACTAGTTGCTTGGTTGTGTTAGGCTAGGCCCTAGGAAGTCACAAGACAAAGGTATAACCCAACTCTCGACAAGATTCCCTCATGTTTGTCCGATCTGGGACTTTCAGGCTATAAGTCATGAAACTCCCTAGAGAGAAGTGGATGCCGGTGAAGCAGGTCACAGCCCGGAGTGCAATCTTTGCCATCAAAATCCCATAGCACACTTGTACACACATGGTATGACACCCCCTAGCTTGTGGTAGGATCCCGACGCTCGGAAGCCCCTCTCCGGTGAAACCCTAGCACCGCTGGAGAAAAACCAGGCTTATACGACTAAAGTCGGTACCAGCGTCAAAATGGGGTTGCAAAGTGTAACTAGTTGCTTGGTTGTGTTAGGCTAGGCCCTAGGAAGTCACAAGACAAAGGTATAACCCAACTCTTGACAAGATTCCTCATGTTTGTCCGATCTGGGACTTTCAGGCTATAAGTCATGAAACTCCCTAGAGAGAAGTGGATGCCGGTGAAGCAGGTCGCAGCCCGGTGTGCAATCTTTGCCATCAAAACCCATAGCACACTTGTACACACATGGTATGGCACCCCCTACCTTGTGTGGGATCTCGACGCTCCGGAGCCCCTCTCCGGTGAAACCCTAGCACCGCTGGAGAAAAAACAGGCTTATACGACTAAAGTCGGTACCGGCGTCAAAATGGGGTTGCAAAGTGTAACTAGTTTCTTGGTTGTGTTAGGCTAGGCCCTAGGAAGTCACAAGACAAAGTTATAACCCAACTCTTGACAAGATTCCCTCATGTTTGTCCGATCTGGGACTTTCAGGCTATAAGTCATGAAACTCCCTAGAGAGAAGTGGATGCCGGTGAAGTAAGTTACAGCCCGGTGTGCAATCTTTGCCATCAAAAACCCATAGCACACTTGTACACACATGGCATGGCACCCCTACCTTGTGGTGGGATCCCGACGCTCCGGAGCCCCTCTCCGGTGAAACCCTAGCACCGCTAGAGAAAAAATAGGCTTATACGACTAAAGTCGGTACCGGTGTGAAAATGGGGTTGCAAAGTGTAACTAGTTGCTTGGTTGTGTTAGGCTAGGCCCTAGGAAGTCACAAGATAAAGTTATAACCCAACTCTTGACAAGATTCCCTCATGTTTGTCCGATCTGGGACTTTCAGGCTATAAGTCATGAAACTCCCTAGAGAGAAGTGGATGCCGGTGAAGCAGGTCACAGCCCGGAGTGGAATCTTTGCCATCAAAAACCCATAGCACACTTGTACACACATGGTATGGCACCCCTAGCTTGTGGTGGGATCCCGACGCTCCGGAGCATCTCTCTGGTGAAACCCTAGCACCGCTGGAGAAAAACCTGGCTTATACGACTAAAGCCGGTACCGGCGTCAAAATGGGGTTGCAAAGTGTAACTAGTTGCTTGGTTGTGTTAGGCTAGGCCCTAGGAAGTCACAAGACAAAGGTATAACCCAACTCTCGACAAGACTCCCTCATGTTTGTCGATCTGGGACTTTCAGGCTATAAGTCATGAAACTCCCTAGAGAGAAGTGGATGCCGGTGAAGCAGGACACAGCCGGAGTGCAATCTTTGCCATCAAAATCCCATAGCACACTTGTACACACATGGTATGACACCCCTAGCTTGTGGTAGGATCCCGACGCTCGGGAGCCCTCTCCGGTGAAACCCTAGCACCGCTGGAGAAAAACCAGGCTTATACGACTAAAGTCGGTACCAGCGTCAAAATGGGGTTGCAAAGTGTAACTAGTTGCTTGGTTGTGTTAGGCTAGGCCCTAGGAAGTCACAAGACAAAGGTATAACCCAACTCTTGACAAGATTCCCTCATGTTTGTCCGATCTGGGACTTTCAGGCTATAAGTCATGAAACTCCCTGAGAGAAGTGGATGCCGGTGAAGCAGGTCACAGCCCGGTGTGCAATCTTTGCCATCAAAAACCCATAGCACACTTGTACACACATGGTATGGCACCCCTACCTTGTGTTGGGATCCCGACGCTCCGGAGCCCCTCTCCGGTGAAACCCTAGCACCGCTGGAGAAAAAACAGGCTTATACGACTAAAGTCGGTACCGGCGTCAAAATGGGGTTGCAAAGTGTAACTAGTTGCTTGGTTGTGTTAGGCTAGGCCCTAGGAAGTCACAAGACAAAGTTATAACCCAACTCTTGACAAGATTCCCTCATGTTTGTCCGATCTGGGACTTTCAGGCTATAAGTCATGAAACTCCCTAGAGAGAAGTGGATGCCGGTGAAGTAAGTTACAGCCCGGTGTGCAATCTTTGCCATCAAAAACCCATAGCACACTTGTACACACATGGCATGGCACCCCTACCTTGTGGTGGGATCCCGACGCTCCGGAGCCCCTCTCCGGTGAAACCCTAGCACCGCTGGAGAAAAAATAGGCTTATACGACTAAAGTCGGTACCGGTGTCAAAATGGGGTTGCAAAGTGTAACTAGTTGCTTGGTTGTGTTAGGCTAGGCCCTAGGAAGTCACAAGATAAAGTTATAACCCAACTCTTGACAAGATTCCCTCATGTTTGTCCGATCTGGGACTTTCAGGCTATAAGTCATGAAACTCCCTAGAGAGAAGTGGATGCCGGTGAAGCAGGTCACTGCCCGGAGTGGAATCTTTGCCATCAAAAACCGATAGCACACTTGTACACACATGGTATGACACCCCCTAGCTTGTGGTGGGATCCCGACGCTCCGGAGCCCCTCTCTGGTGAAACCCTAGCACCGCTGGAGAAAAACTAGGCTTATACGACTAAATCCGGTACCGGCGTCAAAATGGGGTTGCAAAGTGAAACTAGTTGCTTGGTTGTGTTAGGCTAGGCCCTAGGAAGTCACAAGACAAAGGTATAACCCAACTCTTGACAAGATTCCCTCATGTTTGTCCGATCTGGGACTTTCAGGCTATAAGTCATGAAACTCCCTAGAGAGAAGTGGATGCCGGTGAAGCGGTCACAACCCGGAGTGCAATATTTGCCATCAAAAACCCATAGCACACTTGTACACATGGTATGGCACCCCCTAGCTTGTGGTGGGATCCCGACGCTCCGGAGCCCCTCTCTGGTGAAACTCTAGTATCGCTGGAGAAAAACCAGGCTTATAAGACTAAAGTCGGTACCGGCGTCAAAATAGGGTTGCAAAGTGTAACTAGTTGCTTTGTTCTGTTAGGCTAGGCCCTAGGAAGTCACAAGACAAAGTTATAACCCAACTCTTGACAAGATTCCCTCATGTTTGTCCGATCTGGGACTTTCAGGCTATAAGTCATGAAACTCCCTAGAGAGAAGTGGATGCCGGTGAAGCAGGTCACAGCCCGGAGTGCAATCTTTGCCATAAAAAACCCATAGCACACTTGTACACACATGGTATGGCACCCCCTAGCTTGTGGTGGGATCCCGACGCTCCGGAGCCCCTCTCCGGTGAAACCCTAGCACCGCTGGAGAAAAAACTAGGCTTATACGATTAAAGCCGGTACCGGCGTCAAAATAGGGTTGCAAAGTGTAACTAGTTGCTTGGTTGTGTTAGGCTAGGCCCTAGGAAGTCACAAGACAAAGGTATAACCCAACTCTTGACAAGATTCCCTCATGTTTGTCCGATCTGGGACTTTCAGGCTATAAGTCATGAAACTCCCTAGAGAGAAGTGGATGCCGGTGAAGCAGGTCACAACCCGGAGTGCAATATTTGCCATCAAAAACCCATAGCACACTTGTACACACAAGGTATGGCACCCCCTAGCTTGTGGTGGGATCCCGACGCTTCGGAGCCCCTCTCCGGTGAAACCCAAGCACCGCTATAGAAAAACCAGGCTTATACGACTAAAGCCGGTACCGGCGTCAAAATGGGGTTGCAAAGTGTAACTAATTGCTTGGTTCTGTTAGGCTAGGCCCTAGGAAGTCACAAGACAAAGGTATAACCGAACTCTCGACAAGATTCCCTCATGTTTGTCCGATCTGGGACTTTCAGGCTATAAGTCATGAAACTCCCTAGAGAGAAGTGGATGCCGGTGAAGCAGGTCACAGCCCGGAGTGCAATCTTTGCCATCAAAAACCCATAGCACACTTGTACACACATGGTATGACACCCCCTAGCTTGTGGTGGGATCCCGACGCTCCGGAGCCCCTCTCAGGTGAAACCCTAGCACCGCTGGAGAAAAACCAGGCTTATACGACTAAAGTCGGTACCGGCGTCAAAATGGGGTTGCAAAGTGTAACTAGTTGCTTGGTTGTGTTAGCCTAGGCCCTAGGAAGTCACGAGACAAAGGTATAACCCAACTCTTGACAAAATTCCTCATGTTTGTCCGATCTGGGACTTTCAGGCTATAAGTCATGAAACTCCCTAGAGAGAACTGGATGCCGGTGAAGCAGGTCACAGCCCGGTGTGCAATCTTTGTAATAAAAAACCCATAGCACACTTGTACACACATGGTATGGCACCCCCTAGCTTGTGGTGGGATCCCGACGCTCCGGAGCCCCTCTCCGGTGAAACCCTAGCACCGCTGTAGAAAAAACAGGCTTATACGACTAAACTCGGTACCGGCGTCAAAATGGGGTTGCAAAGTGTAACTAGTTGCTTGGTTGTGTTAGGCTAGGCCCTAGGAAGTCACAAGACAAAGGTATAACCCAACTCTTGACAAGATTCCCTCATGTTTTGTCCGATCTGGGACTTTCAGGCTATAAGTCATGAAACTCCCTAGAGAGAAGTGGATGTCGGTGAAGCAGGTCACAGCCCGGAGTGCAATATTTGCCATTAAAAACCCATAGCACATTTGTACACACATGGTATGGCACCCCCTTGCTTGTGGTGGGATCCCGACGCTCCGGAGCCCCTCTACGGTGAAACCCTAGCATCGCTGGAGAAAAACCAGGCTTATACGACTAAGGTCGCTACCGGCGTCAAAATGGGGTTGCAAAGTGTAACTAGTTGCTTGGTTGTGTTAGGCTAGGCCCTAGGAAGTCACAAGACAAAGGTATAACCCAACTCTTGACAAGATTCCCTCATGTTTGTCCGATCAGGGACTTTCACGCTATAAGTCATGAAACTCCCTAGAGAGAAGTGGATGCCGGTGAAGCAGGTCACAGCCCGGTGTGCAATCTTTGCCATCAAAAACCCATAGCACACTTGTACACACATGCTATGGCACCCCCTAGCTTGTGGTTGGATCTCGACGCTCCGGAGCCCCTCTCCGGTGAAACCCTAGCACCGCTGGAGAAAAACCAGGCTTATACGACTAAAGCCGGTACCGGCGTCAAAATGGGGTTGCAAAGTGTAACTAGTTGCTTAGTTGTGTTAGGCTAGGCCCTAGTAAGTCACAAGACAAAGGTATAACCCAACTCTTGACAAGATTCCCTCATGTTTGTCCGATCTGGTACTTTCAGGCTATAAGTCATGAAACTCCCTAGAGAGAAGTGGATGCCGGTGAAGCACGTCACAGCCCGGAGTGCAATCTTTGCCATCAAAAACCCATAGCACACTTGTACACACATGTATGACACCCCCTAGCTTGTGGTGGGATCCCGACGCTCCGGAGCCCCTCTCAGGTGAAACCCTAGCACCGCTGGAGAAAAACCAGGCTTATACGACTAAAGTCGGTACCGGCGTCAAAATGGGGTTGCAAAGTGTAACTAGTTGCTTGGTTGTGTTAGCCTAGGCCCTAGGAAGTCACGAGACAAAGGTATAACCCAACTCTTGACAAAATTCCCTCATGTTTGTCCGATCTGGGACTTTCAGGCTATAAGTCATGAAACTCCCTAGAGAGAACTGGATGCCGGTGAAGCAGGTCACAGCCCGGTGTGCAATCTTTGTAATAAAAAACCCATAGCACACTTGTACACACATGGTATGGCACCCCCTAGCTTGTGGTGGGATCCCGACGCTCCGGAGCCCCTCTCCGGTGAAACCCTAGCACCGCTGCAGAAAAAACAGGCTTATACGACTAAACTCGGTACCGGCGTCAAAATGGGGTTGCAAAGTGTAACTAGTTGCTTGGTTGTGTTAGGCTAGGCCCTAGGAAGTCACAAGACAAAGGTATAACCCAACTCTTGACAAGATTCCCTCATGTTTTGTCCGATCTGGGACTTTCAGGCTATAAGTCATGAAACTCCCTAGAGAGAAGTGGATGCCGGTGAAGCAGGTCACAGCCCGGAGTGCAATCTTTGCCATTAAAAACCCATAGCACATTTGTACACACATGGTATGGCACCCCTTGCTTGTGGTGGGATCCCGACGCTCCGGAGCCCCTCTACGGTGAAACCCTAGCATCGCTGGAAAAAAACCAGGCTTATACGACTAAGGTCGGTACCGGCGTCAAAATGGGGTTGCAAAGTGTAACTAGTTGCTTGGTTGTGTTAGGCTAGGCCCTAGGAAGTCACAAGACAAAGGTATAACCCAACTCTTGACAAGATTCCCTCATGTTTGTCCGATCAGGGACTTTCACGCTATAAGTCATGAAACTCCCTAGAGAGAAGTGGATGCCGGTGAAGCAGGTCACAGCCCGGTGTGCAATCTTTGCCATCAAAAACTCATAGCACACTTGTACACACATGGTATGGCACCCCCTAGCTTGTGGTGGGATCCCGACGCTCCGGAGCCCCTCTCCGGTGAAACTCTAGCACCGCTGGAGAATAACCAGGCTTATACGACTAAAGTCGGTACCGGCGTCAAAATGGGGTTGCAAAGTGTAACTAGTTGCTTGATTCTGTTAGGCTAGGCCCTAGGAAGTCACAAGACAAAGGTATAACCCAACTCTTGACAAGATTCCCTCATGTTTGTCCGATCTGGGACTTTCAGGCTATAAGTCATGAAACTCCCTAGAGAGAAGTGGATGCCGGTGAAGCAGGTCAGAGCCCGGAGTGCAATCTTTGCCATAAAAAACCCATAGCACACTTGTACACACATGGTATGGCACCCCCTAGCTTGTGGTGGGATCCCGACGCTCCGGAGCCCCTCTCCGGTGAAACCCTAGCACCGCTGGAGAAAAAACTAGGCTTATACGACTAAAGCCGGTACCGGCGTCAAAATGGGGTTGCAAAGTGTAACTAGTTGCTTGGTTGTGTTAGGATAGGCCCTAGGAAGTCACAAGACAAAGGTATAACCCAAATCTTGACAAGATTCCCTCATGTTTGTCCGATCAGGGACTTTCAGGCTATAAGTCATGAAACTCCCTAGAGAGAAGTGGATGCCGGTGAAGCAGGTCACAGCCCGGAGTGCAATCTTTGCCATCAAAAACCCATAGCACACTTGTACACACGTGGTATGGCACCCCCTAGCTTGTGGTGGGATCCCGACGCTCCGGAGCCCCTCTCCGGTGAAACCCTAGCACCGCTGGAGAAAAACCA
Organism: Poa pratensis; assembly: GCA_947311845.1. Classification (NCBI taxonomy): domain Eukaryota; kingdom Viridiplantae; phylum Streptophyta; class Magnoliopsida; order Poales; family Poaceae; genus Poa; species Poa pratensis. Next base: position 43,661,795 of record CAMZMU010000090.1, read on the forward strand.
GGCTTATACGACTAAAGCCGGTACCGGCGTCAAAATTGGGTTGCAAAGTGTAACTAGTTGCTTAGTTGTGTTAGGCTAGGCCCTAGGAAGTCACAAGACAAAGGTATAACCCAACTCTCGACAAGATTCCCTCATGTTTGTCCGATCTGGGACTTTCAGGCTATAAGTCATGAAACTCCCTAGAGAGAAGTGGATGCCGGTGAAGCAGGTCACAGCCCGGAGTGCAATCTTTGCCATAAAAAACCCATAGCACACTTGTACACACATGGTATGGCACCCCCTAGCTTGTGGTGGGATCCCGACGCTCCGGAGCCCCTCTCCGGTGAAACCCTAGCACCGCTGGAGAAAAAACTAGGCTTATACGACTAAAGCCGGTACCGGCGTCAAAATGGGGTTGCAAAGTGTAACTAGTTGCTTGGTTGTGTTAGGCTAGGCCCTAGGAAGTCACAAGACAAAGGTATAACCCAACTCTTGACAAGATTCCCTCATGTTTGTCCGATCAGGGACTTTCAGGCTATAAGTCATGAAACTCCCTAGAGAGAAGTGGATGCCGGTGAAGCAGGTCACAACCCGGAGTGCAATCTTTGCCATCAAAAACCCATAGCACACATGTACACACGTGGTATGGCACCCCCTAGCTTGTGGTGGGATCCCGACGCTCCGGAGCCCCTCTCCGGTGAAACCCTAGCACCGCTGGAGAAAAACCAGGCTTATACGACTAAAGCCGGTACCGGCGTCAAAATTGGGTTGCAAAGTGTAACTAGTTGCTTAGTTGTGTTAGGCTAGGCCCTAGGAAGTCACAAGACAAAGGTATAACCCAACTCTCGACAAGATTCCCTCATGTTTGTCCGATCTGGGACTTTCAGGCTATAAGTCATGAAACTCCCTAGAGAGAAGTGGATGCCGGTGAAGCAGGTCACAGCCCGGAGTGCAATATTTGCCATCAAAAACCCATAGCACACTTGTATACACATGGTATGGCACCCCTAGCTTGTGCTGGGATCCCGACGCTCCGGAGCATCTCTCTGGTGAAACCCTAGCACCGCTGGAGAAAAACCAGGCTTATACGACTAAAGCCGGTACCGGCGTCAAAATGGGGTTGCAAAGTGTAGCTAGTTGCTTGGTTGTGTTAGGCTAGGCCCTAGGAAGTCACAAGACAAAGGTATAACCCAACTCTCGACAAGATTCTCTCATGTTTGTCCGATCTGGGACTTTCAGGCTATAAGTCATGAAACTCCCTAGAGAGAAGTGGATGCCGATGAAGCAGGTCACAGCCCGGAGTGCAATATTTGCCATCAAAAACCCATAGCACACTTGTACACACATGGTATGGCACCCCCTAGCTTGTGGTGAGATCCCGACGCTCCGGAGTCCCTCTCCGGTCAAACCCTAGCACCGCTGGAGAAAAAACCAGGCTTATACGACTAAAGCCGGTACCGGCGTCAAAATGGGGTTGCAAAGTGTAACTAGTTGCTTGGTTGTGTTAGGGTGGGCCCTAGGAAGTCACAAGACAAAGGTATAACCCAACTCTTGACAAGATTCCCAAAGGTTTGTCCCATCTGGGACTCTATAAGTCTTGAAACTCCCTAGAGAGAAGTGGATGCCGGTGAAGCAGGTTACACCCTGGACTACAATCTTTGCCATCAAAAACCCATAGCACACTTGTACACACATGTTATGGCACCCCCTAGCTTGTGGTGGGATCCCGACGCTCCGGAGCCCCTCTCCGGTGAAAACCTAGCCCCGATGGAGAAAAACCAGGCTTATAGGACTACAGCCGGTACCGGCGTCAAAATGGGGTAGAAAAGTGCAGCTCTTTGCTTGGTTGTGTTAGGGTGGACCCTAGGAAGTCCCAACACTAAGTTATACCCCAACTCTTCACAAGATTCCCTCCAATTCGACCGAAGTGGGAGTTTCCAGCTGTAACTCCAGAAACTCACTAGAGAGAAACTGATGACGGTGAAGCCGCTAACATCCCGGAGTGGAATCTTGGACATCTACAACACAAAACACACTTGTACACACATGGTATGGCACCACCTAACTTTTGGTTGGATTCCGACGCTCCGGAGCCCCTCTTCGGCGAAACCCTAACCCCGCTGGAGAAAAGCCCTTCACCCTTTATTGTTGGTTCCGTCTTTGCTCATGATTTTTTTTTGAGAAATATAGCTTGAACAATATGTATGATGATGTAGATCTGCTTCTCCTCTTCGAAACGAGCTAAACAACATCGAAATCTGAGTTCGAATGCAAAAGTTATGCTCAAAACGGTGAGTAAGTTAAAAAAAAACAGAGCTAGGCCGACGGCAATGCCGTCGGCGTAGCTAAAAAAAACTATAGCTCCAAAAAAAAAATGGTGGCCTGATCGGTGTCTCCGCCGACGGCCCCGACATTTGGCCGTCGGCGTAGAGACTGGCCGTCGGCGTTTATAGGTTTTCCCGTAGTGCTACAAGTGCTCTAAATTGTGTAGTCAGGATTACACATGAATACCCCCAGCTTTGCATCATCAGCTCAGTTGCACAATACACTCTCATATTTTGAGAACACTTTGTTAGCCACATCCCCCATCTAGAAATGAAAGCACGGATTTTAACACCGTATAGATATAGACATGGCTATTAATTTCGTAGTTGCTGTGCCGTGGTGGAATGAGGATAGTCAGAAAGGAAAGATATACAAGTTCAGGCAATGTGTTTTGGAGGTTCACAAATTCAAAGATAATTTGCTATCCAAACTGAGGTAGAAAGAGAGTGTTGGCTTAGGCTAGACTGAATTTTGAACCTCATATGCATTGCGGCAGAGAGCGTGCCGATGCTAGTACGCCACGGTTTTGAAAGGCATGGCCGCTCAAATAATTTAAAAAGGCTGTGTGCACTAAGTACTCGGTCCTTGTACCAAGACGAACACCTGATTATTTGTCGAGTACAAGGTTACAAGCACGAGATCTTTTCCTTGAACCATGGACCATTATGTTTTCACCAGTGTGAGTAAAAGAATGACTTTATTTACTGATGCATATATATTTCGTCGCGCATTATACTATACAGCCTGCGCAGCATATGCAGTGAGTTCCGCAGATAGAATTTCGCCAAAAAATGAGAGTCAAGAATCCGACAGCCTCTGCTGCTGAAGGTGCTCTTGAATGGAAGAACGGAGGGCACGATTAGGGATGAGATCCCGATTTGTAAGGGCCAGGTTTGTCATTGGAGACCTCAGGTTCCCGTCATCAAGCCAGCACTTTATGGTTTCCGCTTCGTAGGTGAATCCATCGGATGCCATTTGAGGATCATTCACGATCTCCTGAAATATACAAGGCATCGGTTAATGACAATCTAGAGAAAAAATCTGTACACATGAACTCATTTCAGAGCACTGGGGTTTCAATAAAAGAGGACAGGAAGCATCTTCCTAAGGCCCCGTTTAGATTCGGAGTATTTGCTCCGGAAATCGCCGGTAAAATTCTACGGACCTAAAAAGCTCCGTTATCACTAGTAGAAAAACGGTCTTTCGTCCGGAGCCCCAGAAGCCATTAGTCCCGGTTCGTGCTAAAACCAGGACCAATGGCAGGCATTGGTCCCGGTTCGAGATGCCAGGGCCCCGTGGGCCATTGGTCCCAGTTCGGATGGGGTCATTAGTCCCGGTTCGTGGTATGAACCGGGACTAACGATCCCGCGCTGGACACGTGGCGCGTCGCAGAGCTTTAGTCCCGGTTCCTCTTTTTTTTTCTTGCTAGGAGGTGTGAGAGGTGGGTGCTAGTTTTTTTTCCTTTGCTATGCACTAGAGGTGTTCGATGAAATGCCCGAGCCACACTTAAGTTCACACAAAATGATATGAGGTGCCCGAGCCACACTTAATCTTTCTCCTCTCTCTTTCCTCCTCGATCGAGGTTAGCAACCTTATCCTTTTCATCTGTAATTGATACAAATATTGCATGTGTACATGTACGGTGGTCATTTCACTATTCAATATGTTATTGTAATGGTATTTGATAAACTTAATTATATGATGCAGATGGATGCACAGAAGCGATGGATGTACGGCGACGGACGGAGTTCCGATTTTATTGCAGGCCTGCATAAATTTATCGATGTGGCTGCGGCAAACAAAGTGGATGGTTTTATGCCTTGTCCATGTGTTATCTGTCAGAACGTCAGGGAGCACTCTTCCTCGAGAACCCTTCAAGGCCACCTGCTTCGGAGAGGTTTCATGCCCAGCTATAATTGTTGGACCAAGCACGGAGAAAGAGGGGTTATGATGGAAGACAATGAAGAACAAGAGGATGATGACAACTATCCTATGTTTCCTGAAGAATACGGTGATACTGCAATGGAAGACAATGAAGAAGAAGGAGGTGAAGAACAACGGGCATCAGATGAGCCCGCTGATGGTCTTGGTCGGGTCATTTCTGATGCAAAGCGAGAATGCGATACAGAAAAGGAGAAGCTGAAGTTGGAGGCCATGCTAGAGGATCACAAAAAGTTGTTGTACCCAAATTGCGAAGATGGCAGCACAAAGCTCGGTACCACACTGGAATTGCTGAAAAGGAAGGCAGAGACTGGTTTATCTGACAAGGGATTTGAGAAGTTACTGAAAATAATGAAGCCGAAGCTTCCAAAGGATAACGAATTGCCCGAGACTACGTACGAAGCAAAGAAGGCTATCTGCCCTCTAGGATTAGATGTGCAGAAGATACATGTATGCATTAATGACTGCATCCTGTACCGCGGTGAGAAGTACGAGAATATGGATGAATGCCCAGTATGCACTACACTGCGTTACAAGATCAAACAAGATGACCCTGGTGATGTTGAGGGCGATGACGAGCCCCCAGGAAGAGGGTTCCTGCTAAGGTTATATGGTATGCTCCTATAATACCACGGTTCAAACGTCTGTTCAGAAACAAAGAGCTTGCCAGGTTGTTGCGATGGCACAAAGAAGAGCGTAAGAAAGGCAGAAAGTTGATACACCCCGACGATGGGTCGCAGTGTACAAAAATCGAGAGACAGTTCTCGGACTTTGCAGGTGACGCAAGGAACTTATGGTTTGGTCTAAGTACAGACGACATGAATCCTTTTGGGGAGCAGAACTGCAGTCACAGCACCCGGCCTATGACTCTATGTATCTATAACCTTCCTCCTTGGTTGTGCATGAAGCGGAAGTTCATTATGATGCCAGTGCTCATCCAAGGCCCGAAGCAACCCGGCAACGACATTGATGTGTACCTAAGGCCATTAGTTGATGAACTTTTGCAGTTCTGGTTGTGACACCCCTCCCTGGCACATATTACCAGAGAGGCGGTCGTCCCGTGCGCCAGCCCAAGATATCTGGCCGCACGTCGCGACAGTGCAACATAGTGGAAATCATTACACAATCAGGCACAAGAAGTGCTACAAATGGTTTACAAGGCCATCAAGGCATGACAAAATATCAAACCAAGCATGGCTCAGGACAGAGTTTAACTGGCAGCGGAAGACGGCTAAGGCAACGGCTTGGAGCGGCTCCACTCCACAGGCATCTGGCTGGGCTACTGATCCTAGCACGCTCTGGCTCCAAATCCTTGCTAAGGTAGAAGATGAATCCTCGCCAAAATCTGGCCTCAATCACAAGGCCCGTGAGTACATTATTATGCACTCAGCAAGTATTGCCACTTACTACAAATAATCCAACAATCATGCAACAAGATACACATTGGAAATAAAATTCTACACATGGCAAGAGTCTACTCTAGGTACATGACATAAAAGTAGCATGGCATCACAAGCAAAACATGGCATAAGCAAACAATGGGGCATCACGAGTACAGGGTCCAAGCCAGGTGGGGTTGGATCATGCACCGGCAACCAAACAAATAAATTACCTGTAACGTGTAACCGAGTGTACCAGTTGGTACCACATAAAACACACAGCACCTGTGATCACTGCTAGGCCCTCTGGCCTCAACTTTCCACTCTGGGCATGCACGGTTGATGTTGGCTCAGGCCTAACTCTAGGCTCCCAACGATCACACCGCCATCCCATATCACGGGTTACCAACAGCATCTCAAGACAATATTCCCTGCATCATCTTATTTGTTCATTTAGTGTAATCAGGTCGTTCATTGCTTATTTCAAACAAATATTAAGTTTAACCTCTGGACACGACGAGGACACACAGTGTGACCGACACTGAACTGTTGTTCCATATCCCAGGAACGAGGCTAGCTTGCTAGGTTCACGCTCTCGAGAGTTTGCTTTACCACCTATCAGAATGCACCCCACTCAGCCGACACTTCAGGTTTGTCACGCCCAAAGTCGTACTAAGCAAAATACATTCTCGTGACGGTCCACTTGCTAAGACACTCTCCCGCCCCACCCTATGCGCATGGCACAACGGGCAAGTAAATCCGGCACATCCCCTGGCGCGACCAGGTATGCCTAGCTCCGGACTCCCTATCACAGTCGAACCCGTGCCTGTCGACCACTCCCCTCGGACAGCGCAACCGAACGACTGCGCCCAATGGATGGCACAAAAGGGGCTTAACAACCTACTAGGTCACGGTCCTCCCATGAGACGACGATGGTTCTGCTTTCAAAGTTCAGATTAGTGGCACCATGGACTGACCCTATCGTTATTTGGAGGGGTGTTTCATTTAACCAAGTTTCATCACAACAAGTTCCAAACAGAGGATTAGTCCAGCATAATAATCACGATATCAATATCATATATCAACAAACAACAAGGCATTAGCAACATAATACAGATCAACTGCAAAAATATAGTTTAGTTGGTTTGCGTCGACCGGGCGACTATCGTGGCGATTCCGCCAACAAGCGCCTCCACAGATCAACTAGTTGGTTAGCGTCGACCGGGTGACTGTCGTGGCGATTCCGCCAACAAGCGCCTCCACAGATCGACGTTAATGTTTTAGTGAGACGGCGGCGGTATCCCCAGTCCATTGTCTCAAGAATGATGTGTGTCTGATAAATATTAACAATACATAATATTACAAGTCTCCAAAATGAACCGAAAAGCAATCATAAGAAAGAAAGCATCCATTCCACTCGAGGGTTACCTCGACGTGGTGTCAGCAATCTTGGCGAAAAGAACCAAATGGAAAGTCAGCTCCCAAGCGTCGCAGTCCGGGTGGTCTACGCCATCCATGTTTGACGGAGGGACAAGAAGCAAATAACTCTTTTGGCAAATGCCCCCAACTCCGAGGATCATAAGACGACATTCGTCCGCTCCTTACCTCGGCGAAGAAGAAGAAGCAAACAAAGCCCTGCAAGCACGAGACGCACAGGTGTAATATTTCCCCCACTCCTTTGACTGAGGCGGTTCCTCCGGCCATTGTCTCGGGAGCGGGAGTGATGCGCAGATAAGCAATCATAAGGTAATGCGACAATTTAAAATGCATCATGATATATGCCACAATACAAGGCTTATCTAAAGTACGGACAACAAACAGACATGCAACAATAATAGTAGACGGACATAACAATATAACAGAGACAGACAGAAAATACAACACTCGGTATGGCAATCAAAAAATAAACAAACAAACATTGCGGGACTACTCATAGCAAGGGGTTAGCTTGCCTTCGAAGATCGACACCGTTTGGCTTGGAGGGTCACGAACGTCACGATTCAGGGCTCGGTTTGCCGGTACCGCGGGATACTCCTATACACGCATACAAGGGTGCTGAGTATACAACTATTTTACAAAAATGTAAAAACTACCCTACTGGATAGAGCTCTTTAAACTAAGAATTTACAAATTTGAATCACTCCAAACGGAGTTACGGTTCAAAAGATATCGACGAGCGACGGTTAGCTATCTGCTGCTCACCAGAAAAATAGACAGACCGTGCGGGAGAAAAAACTGCACGGGCTGCTTCTGCCGCGCGACTGGGCCGTGCTGGGCCGAACGGCCTGCTGTGCTGCTGGCCAGCGGCCTGCTTGGGCTGGGCTGGTTCAAGCTGGGCCGAACGATCGCTGGAAGGAGGAAAAAAAGAAACGATCGGATCGATCGATCCAGGCGTTGACTCAGCACGCCCTGCTCGTCTTCTTCGTCCGGCGCGGCGGCTCGGGCGCTCGCCGGCGCCGGCGCTCTGCTCCGCCCCTCCATGCACTAGTGGCCAGGACGGGACCGCATCGTCGCGCCGCGCCCAGGAAGAGGTCCAGGGAGCCCGGGAGCATGGGGACTCCACCGTGGTTGACGCGCAGGTCAGCCGCGGTAGTGCCTCGGTTAGGCGATGGCGCCGGCTGCTGGGAGGGCCGAGGCACCGGGGACGGCGACGGCGGCCACGTGGGGCAGCGCCGCGCCCGTCCTGGGGCTTCAGAGGGCCGGGGACGGCACGGACGCGTCGCCCCTGAGCTTGCCAAGCTCGGCAATGGCGGGGGTCGCGGGTGGCGCCGGTTGCCGGCGTTCCGCACAGCTCCGTCACGCGCCGGTGGCGGGAGAGGGGCTGCGCCGCTGCGCCGCGTCCAGGGGACGGTCCGGGGAGCCGGGGAACCACGGGAGGGTGGCGGCCTGAGCTCCACCGAGTTCGGCCATGGCGGTGTCGAGCACGGGCGGCTCCTCCGCTGGGCTGCTCAGCCGCTCGGGGATGGCAGAGAGGTGGACGCCAGGAGGGGGCTCGGGGATGGCTCCAGGGGAAAGGGAGAGGCCGGGGAGCGTGCCAGCAAGCTCGGGTGAGCTTCGGCCATGGCGGCCAAGTTTTGTGGAGGGATTTTCTCTGTGGTTTTCTCTCAGGTCCAAGCACTGAACGAGAAGGCAGGGAAGAGGAAATGGGTGCAGCAGCTCGGGAATGAGCTTGGGGCCTCCTTAGGTAGCTAGAGTGGAGGAAGAGTAATGGGAGGAGGGGGAGTGAGACACCGGAGGAGCTCCACAAAAACTCTCCCCTCGTCCTGTGCTGTCGGTGGAGGGATAAGAAGAGGAGCACAGGGGAGGCACGAGGTGCACTTCAGCAGACGGATTAGGCACCGTCCAAAACAGTAAGCGGAAACTAGGTCTTCCCTAAACGCGCGTCCCGGACGTCCGGAGGACGACACGGCGACATCGTCGCGTTCCCGATGACTCGGGGGTCCAAACGCGATGGGGTTTTCACCACTGCACGCAAAACTCAAAACTCTACAACTTTGGTGACTAAAGTTTTCGCGAATTCGAAACTTCGTGCGACTAGAACTTTTGAAAAACAATACTGGACCAAATTCGAAATTGCTCGTTTGAGGTGGCAAATGATTTTTGGTTTGGTCAAGACTTTGCCCAGAGGTGTAGGCTCTCCTAGTACTTGCATCTAGGTGTTCTCCTCTCACTACAAAAATCATTTGACTTGGTTTTGGAAACATTTGAAATTTCGGGCGGATACTTGGACAAAGGAAAAGTCAAATATTTTCTTAACAAGGTATCCAATATTTTTGTATACATGGGCTACACACTGCCTAGGGATCATCCCCTAATTTCTGTAGAATTTTTGGAGACATAAAGATAGGGGTTCCTTTGGAAATTGCAATTAAGCAAGAAAAGAGCATTACAAAGGAAGTACCTCAAATATTGCCCAAATGAAGTTGGGACAATGGAGTGAAATGCTCAGGGGGTGGAATCATGCACCTTCCCAAAATGGCATAATTTCTGGATGAGTGGAAGGTGTCTAGATAATATCTGGATCAGAAATGGCATTTTGGAAAATAATGTCCAACTTGGAAATATTGCATTGGAGTATGCAATACTTTTGCGTGGGTTGTCTTTATATGGATATGGGATTACTCTGGTATTTTTGGTGGAATTTCTACTGCTATGGAAATAGGCTTCCCTTTGGTAGGTGAAGAAAAGGGTTTAAAAGATTCGGTATTTAGCGCTAGGGTTTTCGAGAGAAACCTAAGCGCCAAAATACCACGGGTGTTGGAGTGGTTCGCGGATCACCGGGAAAATTTTGAGGGGGCAATTATCAAGTCAAATCATCCTCAAAGATGTGTAGAAATAATTAGGATAAGAGGAAAAAGTTTTTCAGGTGTCGGAAAACACCGCTAAAATTAGGTTCCAAATTTTGGGGTGTTACACTGGCCCAAACCAGGTGTACGTGTGTGGGATGAGCACAAACAGCTAGAATTTGACCTACGAGCGTTGCTGTTCGTAACCATCAATGATTGGCCTGCTCTTAGTAACATTTTAGGACAGTCAAACAAGGGATACAAGGCATGCACGCAATGTTTAGATAAGACTAAAGGTACATATTTGGAAAAATGTAAGAAGGTTGTGTACCTGGGGTGTCGTCAATTTCTTCTGACCAATCATCCCGTGAGAAAGAAAGGCAAGCATTTCAAAGGTGAGGCAGATAACCGGAAGAAGCCTACCCTCCCTGACGGTGATGCTATATTTGGTATGGTCAAGGACATAGAAGTAATCTTTGGAAAGGGTCCCGGCGGTCAATCTTTTCCGAAAGACGTCGCTACCGGACACGCGCCCATGTGGAAGAAGAAATCTATATTTTGGGAGCTACCCTATTGGAAAGTCCTAGAGGTCCGGTCTTCGATCGACGTGATGCACGTGATGAAGAATCTTTGCGTGAACCTACTAGGCTTCCTGGGCGTGTATGGGAAGTCAAAAGATACACCAGAAGCACGGGAGGACCAGCAACATATGAAAGACCCATACAACAAGCAAGCGGATAAAGGGTGTCAGTACTTAAGCAGCTACGCTCTTACCAAAGCAGAGAAGGAAATATTTTTTGAATCCCTGAGCAGTATCAAGGTCCCGGCTGGCTTCTCGTCAAATGTAAAGGGAATAATAAATATGGCAGAGAAAAAATTACAGAACCTGAAGTCTCATGATTGTCACGTGATTACGACGCAGTTGCTTCCGGTTGCATTGAGGGGGCTTCTACCGGAAAATGTTCGAGTACCCATTGTGAAGCTATGTGCATTCCTCAATGCAATATGTCAGAAGGTAATCGATCAAGAAAGTCTGTCAAGGTTACAGAGGGATGTGGTCCAATGTCTTGTTAGTTTTGAGTTGGTGTTCCCCCCATCCTTCTTCAATATTATGACGCATCTCCTGGTTCACCTAGTCGACAAGATTGCCATTCTCGGTCCTGTATTTCTACACAATATGTTCCCCTTTGAGAGGTTCATGGGAGTCTTAAAGAAGTATGTTCATAACCGTGCTAGGCCAAAAGAAAGCATCTCCAAGGGTTATGGAACAGAGGAGGTCATTGAGTTCTGTGTTGACTTTATTCCTGACCTTAAGCTGATTGGTGTTCCTGAATCGCGGCATGATGGGAGACTTAGTGGAAAAGGCACGCTAGGAAAGAAAGCAATGATATGTAGGGACGGGCATTCTTTCACTCATGCACACTACACAGTTCTACAAAGTTCCACCTTCGTGGCTCCGTATATCGAGGTACACAAGAATAGTGTACGCTCCAAAAACCCGGGAAGCCTGACTCCTGGATTAAAGAAAAACACATTGAGACTTTCGGCAGTTGGTTGCGATTACATCTCATGAATGACACCACTGTTGGAGATCAGCTCTACTTGTTGGCCGCATCACCATCTTCGACTGTATTGAATTTTCAAGGGTACGAGATAAATGGGAATACATTTTACACCATCGCCCAAGATAAAAAGAGCACCAACCAAAACAGTGGTGTCCGCTTTGATGCAACAGACGAGAATGGGCAAAAGGACACATACTATGGTTACATAGAGGAGATATGGGAACTTGACTATGGACCTACTTTTAAGGTCCCTTTGTTTCGGTGCAGTTGGGTCAAAATGAATGGAGAAGGGGTAAAGGTAGACAAGTTGTACGGAATGACAACAGTGGATCTGAAGAATCTTGGTTGTTACAGGAACGAACCATTCGTCCTAGCCAATGATGTGGCTCAGGTTTTCTATGTGAAGGACATGTCCTCTAGACCGAAAAAAAGAAAAAAATAAGCAAACAAATACATCAGACGATGAGCCAAAGCGTCACATAGTTCTTTCAGGGAAAAGAAACATCGTGGGAGTCGAGGACAAGACAGACATGTCAGCAGATTATGATAAGTTTGATAAAATTCTGCCCTTCACAGTGAAAACTGACCCAAGCATCCTGTTAAATAATGAAGATGCTCCATGGTTACGGCCGAAGCGATCATAGGCAAGGATTCGGCGCTGAAAGACTCATCTTCCATGGCTCGTGCCCTCCGCCGCAAACGTGCGCGCGAGAACCGGGCGGCCGCGAACGGGGCTGGCTCCTCCCGCCGTTCGCCCTAATCCTACGGCCTCCGACCCAACAAGTCCGTTTATGTAGTAATATAACTGTGTTATGAAAATTGTTCGTGATGTGTAATAATGTATTAAATCTTTTATGTAACTGTATGAGATGTTGTTAAGGATGTTTTTAAAATAAAGAGATGATTACTACAAAATTTTATACAATTAAATCAATAGATACAAATTTTTAGACACGGAGGAGATGAGGAGGAACAGCTCCCGCACCACTTCTCCCGTAGCGAACCGGCTTTCGATCCAAGCAGCGGCAAGACGTCTCTGATGATCTGCAACGGTCCCCTTGCCGCCTTGCCGCTGGTTGCCGAAAGTGTTACATAGGTTTCATCACAGTTATGATGGATGTGAAGTTGGAACAAAACACACGGTTTCCCCTGCATACAGCCCGACGGTGGCTCGTGAGTGCCCGCATATCAAATGCACCGTCGGATGTATGCAGTGAATCTGAATGCTTTGTATACCAAAATGAACTACAATGAGTACACACTGAGTGCCGAACATGTCCGAGAGGTGAGCTATATATAGGGTCGTGTGGCTCGCGAAGTGGTCGTGATAGTGCTTATCCAACTGCTCACAAGCCCTCAAAAGAAACACACCCCTGATCCAACGGCTCACAAGCGCTTGAAAGAAACACACGATCCGTGTGCTTCTTTAGTCCCGGTTGGTGTTACCAACCGGGACTAAAGGCGGGCTTTGCGGTCACGTGTCCTCCCCCAGCCCTAAAAAAAACACACCCCTGATCCAACGGCTCACAAGCGTTTGAAAGAAACACACGATCCGTGTGCTTCTTTAGTCCCGGTTGGTATCACCAACCGGGACTAAAGGCGGGCTTTGCGGTCTATAAATAGGCCACATCTCAGACAGGTTACTCACTCATGCTCAAACACAAAACATTCTGTCTCCCTAGCTACGTCCTACAGTGAATGCCAAGGCATTCGACCGTAAATCACTGTAGGGCTGTAGCTAGGGGAAACCGGGTGTTTTGTTTCAACTATATTTAGGTATTCAAAACACCACTAGTAGGAAAGTGACTATAGGTGGATCCACTTTTGTGGCTCACTTGATCCAACCGGAGTCACTCGGAGAGGCATCTTTGGGCGGCAAGACGTCTCTGATGATCTGCGACCGTTCCAAATGGTTGCAGATCATCAGAGATGTCTTGCCGCTGCTTGGATCGAATGCCGGTTTGCTACGGGAGAAGTGGTGCGGGCGCACCCTGATCAACGTCTCACAAACGGTTGAAAGAAACACACGATCCGTGTGCTTCTTTAGTCCCGGTTGGTAACACCAACCGGGACTAAAGGCGTCCCTAAGGACGCCTATAAATAGGCCACCATCTCGTCCAGGTTCCTCACTCATTCTTCTGCTCAAAACACAAAACATTCGGATTCCCTAGCTATAAACTCATATCCGCAACTCATCACTCTCCCATGGCTTCCACCGTACCCACTCTAACCTACTCGGAGGCGCTTTGCGCCTCGAACTACCCCTGCCCGCCCGGCTACGGCGTCCCTGTCGGCTGGAGGCTGTGCACCGGAGGCGTGCCAGTCCCTCCTGTCCCTCAAGGTGTGGCGCGCCGGGCGGCCATCACGAACCACTACTACCTCGAGCTCACGCCGGAGCAGCGGATGGATTCCCGCTGGCATCCCGACTACCGCCCGACTTGGGACGCCTTCTTCATCAATCGGCGTGAGAGGGCGTTCTCCAGGTACGAGGGGGACGACCCGCCTCCTTCGAACTTCAACGTGGCCGGCCGTCGGCTGTGGTGGGCCGGACGGACTCTCCAGAGAGTCATGGACTACATCACGGCAAACGATAACCCCCGCCTGCGCTACCCGATCCAGTCTAGGCGTGCTTCCTCGTCGAGGTTCGAGCCCCGAGCGCCATCTGACGACAGCGATGACGACGCCGACGGCGACTACGACGACTATTCGCACGAGTATTATAGGCCTAGGCAGGAGTATGACTAGACCTGAGCCACATCATTGGCTAGGACACCCCTGATCCAACGGCTCACAAGCGTTGTTATGAAAACTGTGTTGGAGCCGTTTATGTAGTAATGTAACCGTGTTATGAAAACTGTTCGTGATGTTTAATAATGTATTAAACCTTTGTCAGGTTTAATACTCCTTTGTCAGGTTATTTATATAGGCAGAAAACCTTTGTCAGGTTTAATAATGTATTAAACCTTTTATGTAACTGTATGAGATTTGCTAAGGATGTTTTTAAAATAAAGAGATGATTTTTACAAATTTTTAGAAAAATAATTTTGTCCAAAAACACTCAAACATGCATTTGAATTCTATTAAATTCTATAAAGTTAATTCATTTTTAATAGAAAATGGCAAAATGGTTTATAGTTTGAATAGTTAGAATAACTATTTTAGAAAACAGAAAATGGTTTTGGATTAGTTATTCAAATTCAAACACTTTTCATGTTAAAAGTTCTTTCAAATTCAAAAGTATGCAAAACATATTTAGTTAATGCATTTTTAATTGAAATTTGGCAAAATGGTTAATAGTTTGAAATTTGGCAATATTTATTCAAGAACTTTTCATGTTGTCAGTTTTTTCAAATTCAAAATTATTTAGCATTTAAAAACCATTCTATGAAATTTAGGTATAGAAGAAAAACAGCTAAATAAAAAAAAGGCGGGAATCGTGAAAACTTTAAAAACGTTTGAAAATTCACTCTTTGGTCCCGGTTCAAGAGACGAACCGGGACCAAAGAGTGCTCAGCGCACGCTGCACGTGGCCCACTACCTTTGGTCCCGGTTCGTGGCTGGAACCGGGACCAAAGAGGCTTTGGTCCCGGTTCGAGCCACGAACCGGGACCAAAGGTCTCTGCTTTATGTATGGTTGCCCCTTCGTTCCCCAATCTCTCCAATTTCACGAACTCTCTCTCTGCACGCGCGACGCCGGAGCTTTGATTCGACGCCGTCAGGCTGCCTCTCCGGCCGCGCGGCTCCACGACGCGCCCCGCCGCCGCCGTAGACCTCCGCCGCGCCCTCCCTTCTCCGGTCAGGCACGCCGTCCGCCCTTGCTGCAGAGAGAAGAAGGAGAGAGCGCCCGCACGCCGGCCTCCACGCTCGCCGGCCCTCGACGCCCGGCCGCGCCCTCCACGCTGGCTACGCCCTCGACTACCGTGCAGCTTGGCCTTTCCCAGATTCTCCAGGAGTTCGCCGACGAGCCGGTGGTGCGCCGTCCGTGACAAGCTCTCCGCCCCAGCGAACCAGGGCGTCCCCGACCCCATCCACACCATCCACACCATCCACGTCGGAGGAAGAAGAAGAACCCGGGCCGTTGATCTTTAGATCGACGGTCGGATGCACGCTGGCCTCTTTGCTAAATCCTGGCCCTTTAGATTAGATCCAACAATGGTGTACCTAATTTTAAAATTCAATAACTCGAGAAAATAAATCCAAATAAATCAAATGAAAATGCTATAGAAAGCTTATGAAATTCTCTGTGCAACTAAACTAGTTTCACCATGTTTAGATTATTAAAAATTGAGTAATATTTAAAATGTCACAGAAGGTTTAAAACCCAAACTTGTTTGTTTCTGATACTCTATAAATCCAAATGATGCCAATCCAATTTTGTTAGCTTAGTAGTGTGATCACTTAGCTCCCCTAATTTTGGTAGATTTAATTGAGCATTATTAATTAATTAGCATTAGATTAAAAGTTAGAAAGCCTTTCTGGACTAAAACAATTATAGAAAATTAATAGTTAATCCAAATGAGTTAGGACCAATTTTGTTAGATCACATTTAATCAATGTTAGTTACCCCTAAAAGGATTTAATTTTTAGAGTAACTTAACTTGAGTTGTAGCAAAAACATGATTGATAAGTTTCTGTAATAAAACAATTATGTAGGGAGTTTAATAACTCCAAATGAATCAAATCCAATTGTGTTGTCTTCTACACATCAGTAGCTTTCTAATACTATCAGAGAACGTTTGTCCGTTTCCAAAGTGAGAAGAGCATTGGTAACGGATGTTGTTTTTCATCGTTTGCGATGAAATTATTTCGTATTTTTAAAATAGATATTATTCACAAATCAATTTGATATTTTGCAGCACATTTCCATATTTCCAGAGCACAAACATAAGCATTATATCCATAATGTAACGCCCCACTTTTGGGAAGCTAGAAAAACTCAGTTGTCAGAGAGCCAAAAATCAGGGCCAACAAAAAACTTTTTAAAATACTTCACTAATGATAGTGTTTTCCTTCCAATGGCTCTGTTTGACCTTGTCTGGTTTGCTGTTTGTGTTAACAACCTCATGAATACCAACTCTTGGAAAACACAATCTAGTTAAAATATCTTTAATCTTGGTGATCATGTCATGACAAGAAAAATAATCCATATATCTTCTCCAATCTTGTTTTGGTCAAACTCTTTTTCAAAGATGCTTTGATTTTATCAACTACCCCAAATGCCCAGGATTTTAGAAAGTAAAGTATTTCCAAAAATTACCTGTTTATAAACTATGGAGGTCTATATAATCATGTCCTACCTATTTTCAACCAAGTTACTTTTACAAGTGTTTCAAAAACCCCATCTTACTTCCTCTTTTGCAAAGACTATGAGTGGGGACTATGCTACCCCTATACTTTACCCTATTTGCATTCTTTTTGAAAGTATCAAGAATTGAGTTGAACTACTTTCCAAATCATATTGTCATGATCTTGCTTGATCACCAACTCACAAAAACACTTGGGAAATTGGTTTGCAAACACACTTGATTGTGAACTTGTTGTCATGTTGTGACTTGTTAGAGGTGTGATCATTTCCTATGTTTATCTTGGAATGATTATACTTGTTTGTTTGTGAGTGTGTGTGAACCTAAATAATTTGAATTTTTGTTGGACTCCTTTAATCATTACCTTCCATGTTTGTCTATTTTTTCTACTATCAGATATACTTTGTTATACTTTGTTTTGTTGGATTATAACTTGCAAGTCTTAATTTACAGAAACTATGGAACACGACAGAGACAAACATCAGGAAGACATCATCGAGAGTATGATACGCAGGGAAGATGTCACCGAGCAGTTTCTGAACAACTCCGGTGAGGGAGATGAGTCTCTCAACCGAGGAGTCGGCTCCGGTGAGGTAGAAGCCGACGGCTGGGGCGAGGGAGAACTCGGCGGCTGCGATGAGGGAGAAGCCGGCGGCTCCGGTGGAACATTAAAAATTGTAAACTCCGACGAGGTGCATATATATATTAATTAATTAAGCAATGCGGAGTTGTTGTTACGGAAACTCCGACGAGGGAGAACTCGGCGGCTCTCTATATAATATATTAACGCTCTTTCTTCTTTTAGCCCTCCGGATCGAGCAAATCTTCTGTAAGGACGAAACGAGGCCCAACCAAAAAGTTGGATGACCATGTAAGGTACAGGATCGAAAAAGTCGCTAAAGACGGCCAACCGCTTGCTCCCAAAGATGTTGAAAAAAAAATTGTGAAGCAATGCGGAGTTGTTGTTAGGGACTTCATCCCGATCACCGTTCAAGAATGGCATAAGCCAAAGGCGGCAGGAGTTAGATATGTCAGCCCCCAAGGCAAAGAAAACCTTTGGAAAAAGGTCATGGTTCATTTCACCCTGCCCTAGAGGAAAAAGTCAAGGAGTGGGCTCTTAAAAAGATGGCCGAGCAATTCAAGAACTGGAAGAAAAGATTGTACAACGAATTTATCTTGAAAGATAAGACTCCGGATTTCGATCACGGGTATGAGAAGATAAGAGACGAGTGGGACGAATTTGTGGCGTACAAGAAATCAGAGAAAGCTCAGATAAAGTCTGAAACAAATAATTCAAATGCTGCTAAAAAGAAGTACCACCATACTATGGGGCCTGGTGGCTACGCCTCTGCCATGCCTAAGTGGGAGAAACTTGAGGCTGACCTGCTGGCTAAAGGGATCACTCCAGAGCCATGCACATGGATCGAACGGGCAAGAAATTGGTTTTACGGGCATGGGGGCATGTTGGACGCAGAAGGGAAGTGCATATATAACAGGAGACACAAAGATAATCCCCTAGGACTACCCATTGAAGACATTAGAAAGGCAGCGAAGGATGTTGAAGAGGGACGGTTCCTCCCCGATAGAGAGAACGACGAGCTCGCACGCGGCCTTGGGAATGTGGAACACAAAGGACGAACACGAGGCACACCAGGCTCCAAGCTGTGGAAAATTGCGTTTCCCGAGGACAGGAAGAAATTTCCTGATAGAAGCCATCAGAGGAGAAAATAAAGGGAGGCAGACTGGAAGCTTGCTATAGAAGAAAAAATAAAGCGGCAGCAGGATCAACTTGACGCACTTAGAAGCAAGCAAGCTACTAGCGGGCAATCTCAGCGGCACATGGTAGAAGTTGCAGGTGATGCTACCGGCCCATCGAATCGGAAAAGCAGCGTGGCTTCCACGGAGCTCCAGGTTGGTAATGAAGATGCACTGACGATGGCTCCTCCTCTTCGTCGCTACCCAGTGGATGATATCACGGAGAGCACACCTTGTGAGCTACATGTGAAAGTTTGTAACTTAACCATGAAGGTGGCGGTCGGCTATGCCGTACCAATGGGACCTAAACCAACTTTCCATTTCTCTCCGGCTCCAAATGGCTACGCTATTATCGGGGTGGATCAAGTGATGAAAGAATTTGAGGAGCTGAAGCTGGATCACCCTGCAGGTGAAGATGGGGAGGTTGTTGAACTTGGAGAAGCCAGTAAAGGGAGCATTCTATGGCCAAAGGAATTGATCGTGCTTCCAAACTGGCCGCCAAGGCCATCGACTCCTCAGAGTAGCAATCCGCCGCCGCCGCCTCAAGCCTCTTCGCCGCCGCCGCCTCAGGCGCCGTCTTCGCCGCCTCAGTCGCCGTCTCCGCTTCCACACCAGTCTACAGCGCAGCCGTCTCCGCCGCCGCGTCAGTCGTCTCCGCCCAGTGAGGCTCAGCGTACCACCGCTGGTACTATGAGGGGTGCCAGGAGTGGAAACCGATCACCGAAACGTAAAAGGTCGCCCCTCCCAAAAGTACCTCATAAGAATCTTCGCAAGAGACCTTACGACTATACAGAGGAGGAAAATGCCGTGATAGCAAATGCCCAATATAAAGAGTGGTTGGCTAACAAGAAGAAGCCGAAAGAGCCAGAGTTCCCCGTCACCACAGAAGAAAAAGCCGCCGCGCTCAAAATGGTGAAGACCCTTCAACAACCCCCGCCAAGGCTGACACCAGACTATGATCGCTCTATTCGCAAGTCGGCTGAGGCAAATAAGCAGCGGTTGAAGAGTAGTACTGCATGCGGGAAATCAGTTCCCCAGCTCGGAGAACAGAAAAACCAATCGTGCCCCTCGCTCAAAGTGTTTTCCAATACCGAGGTGGGGTCGAGCAGAGGTGCGGTCGACGTCGATCCTGAGTTTGTTATAATGTCCGGAGAAGCGGCCTCTGCTCAGGGCATGTCTATTCCTGAGTACTTGGAGCAATTACAAGAGTTCCAGGAAGTAGCATACACATACCGGCACGGGCATCCTCTCGCAAACCCGAGTTAGTCAACGGTCTACCAACAAAAAGGCGAAGATTACATAAGTGGTACATGGAAGCCTCAAAGAAAGGGGAAAACTGGATCCACTTGGGATATAAAAATGAGCATTTCGGGCATGGAGATGGTATGGTAATGATTGAATTTTGTGAATTATTTCAGTTATACCAACAAGACGCCATCGACAAAACTATCATCAGTGCCTATTGTCTGTAAGTATTATTTCTGTAATTAAGTCTCTAGCTAGCTCAGCTCGTTCATTGCATGTATAATCTTACTCATCACTATATTAATTATGCAGAATGAAGATTCTCCGATGCAAAAATGGACAAATCTATGACATTGGGTTCGTTGACCCAGATATCGTTCATCAAGCTGCTCTCAAACTTAATAGCATCGACACAGAGAATAACTTGGTAAAGGCGTTAAGGTTTTTCGAAACCAAAAGGGAAATACTATTTCCTTACAACTACGAGTGAGTGTTACTGTCTTGTACACATTCTATTTCGCTTACTCGATGTTAAGTGTATAATTGATGACTTATGCGTGCACAGCTTCCACTTTATTCTGCTAATCATTAAACCTGACAAAGGAGAAGTACAAGTCATGGACTCGAAACGTAAACCCCTTGAGGACTGGGCGGACATGCAGGAATGCCTACAGAGGTAATTTCAATCATTATGGCACTATATCGGCAACTTTCCGTTCATTTCCTGATATCAAGTAATTAATATATAACTCCTTTATTCATTTTCTTTACCGGACAGGGCTTGGAAACGGTTCACCGCCAAGGCTAGGGGTATTTGGGTGATGGAGCTTACATTTAATCAACTAAAAGTAAGTACTACTAGCTAGATCCGCGCATCTCTTTGATTCTAGTTTCAATACAATTATCATGCTTGATTATTATTTTGATTGAACTCCGTTCTCGTAAAGTGCTTGAGGCAGGAACATGGGAATAATTTATGTGGATACTACGTTTGCGAGTTCATTCGCCAGACGACCCATCAGACGGGTGGCCGGTACTTAGAACAACTTGAAGTACGTAAACAATATTCACAATTTTAGTTTATTGCCATCAATTGTGTGTAGTTTCATTCATATATATTGACCCCTTCTTTAAATTAGATCGAACAGTTGCGGGACGGTCTTCTAGCAAAGGATCGCGTACGAGCAATTCAAGAGGAAATTGCGGGATTCTTAGATGCAGAGGTCCTAGATCCGAAGGGAGAATACTATACGAAGGTTCTAATGCCAGCGTGAGTGTAAAAGAGATGTATATATGCATGAAACTCGTGTGTACATGTACCATTTGTAATATGTTTGACCAAGCACGATGAATGAGATGTGTGTAATATATTCGTGACGATGATGTGTAATAGTGGTTCCTTCTTCATTGCTGTATGTAGTACCATCGAATTGAGTGCAAAACACAAAATAAGAAGTCCCCAAATAGATAAATGGATAAATACAAAATCAATCTTCTGCCGAACAAAAAAAAAACAAATATCAGCCCCGGTTCGTATTACGAACCGGGACTAAAGCTCCTCCACCCACATCGCTGCAGAAGAGGCCACATGGACCCCCATCAGTCCCGGTTCGTAATACGAACCGGGACCAATGCTCGTCCACCCCAATCGCTGCAGAACAGGCCACATGGATCCCCATTGGTCCCGGTTCGTGGCCGAACCGGAACCAGCATTAGTCCCGACTGGCTGGTCCCGGTTCGGGAACCGGGACTGATGGGCTTTACGAACCGGGACTAAATGGGTGTTTTCTACTAGTGTATATTACGAAGGAATTCGTCGTTTTCCACCGGCAGAAGAAGAAAAGACGAACCAAGCGAGGCCTAACTGTTTTCAGAATCATATATCTTTGTAACTCGGTTGTGTGCATCATCATGATGCAGAGGCCGGGATGCTCCCTTTTCAAACAAAAAAAATATATCTTTGTGACTTGTATGCACTGTAGTTGCCGTGATTGCAGGCCTAACATGATCTACCTTAACATGTTTCCAGATTTCAAGGTATATGAAAATGCTTTCAAGTTACCTTGAGTATTGGACAAATGAAGTGGGCTGGAGTGCAACTTCCCCTCAATCCTGATTGGACATACCGCCACGTGGCAGTAGGGGGCTTTCCTGTCAGGGGTTCAATAACTGTCCAAACTTCGGTTAAGAGATCAGGACGTTTGTCCCTCGTCATTTCCACACAGCTAAGACCAAGGACTGCCAACTGCTTAGCTTCAATGTAAGGCCAGTCCCCAGCTGACTTGTCGATGAGCAAGTGCAGGCTATCACTCTCCAATGCTTCTGAAACTCTCCTTGCAATGGCTAAGGCGGGTGTTCCGGTCAAGAGACGCAAGATGATCACACCCAGTGAATAGACGTCAGAAAGGGGCGTCAGCTCCCCAGTGGTGAGGAACTCTGGGTCCATGTATGGATGTCTTGCTGTTAGGTTCGGTGGACAGGAGCCAGGTTTGACAACTACGGCGGAGAGGCCAAAGTTGGAGAGCTTGCTTCGGTAGTTGGCGTCAATGAGAGGATGTTGCAAGGCCGGAGATCGCCATGGACCAATGCAATAGGCTTGTGTGAATGGAGAAAAAGCAGTGAGCAGCAAACCTCACCAATGATCTGGGTACGGATGTGCCATGAGAGAGGATTGGAACAGACCATGTTGTCTTCAAGGTTTCCGTTTGGTAAGCATTCATACACAAGAGCTGAAGCCTCAGAGCATATTCCAATTAGGGTGACAATGTTTGGATGCCTCCCTTGATGAATAACAGAGACCTGTGATCGATAATCTTACGTTATGTTAGTAACATAATCGGTTAAAATACCACTATCACACTTGGATGCATGCAGGCAGCAGGCTACCTCTTGTTGAAATAAGGCATCGGATCTGCAAATCTTGATTGCTACTGTGGCATTGTGTATAATGCCTTTATATACGCATCCATATTCAGTGTCTCCAATTTTCCACACATCCTTGAAACCCTCTGTTGCTTGTTCCAGATCCGCTAAGCAGAACTCCAAAATTATCTGAGCATTCTGATCCTGTAATTCATCCACCTATCGTACTGCATTGTCCCGTTCATGTTTCAACTGGTTACATTCTGCAATACATCAATGTAGGTTACACACTGCTGCCGCTAGTTCATATTTTACAGGTGTAGGTTATATCTTTCTGCTACCGATATATGTTACCCAATAGAATAATGAAACGCAAGACAAGAGATGTTCTCGCAGTGATCTACCCATTTTTGCCTTTTCTGTTTGAAGTTTGGACTGGCATTTTAACGCAGCAATATCCGCTTCTAGAGCACATATCTTCCTCCTTTGTTCATCCTACGTGTAATCATGTAAACAACATCTTGTAAGTGGTTAGAGCTACAGATTATAAGGGCTAAATATAAACATGCAGCAGATAGAGGGATATACGATATGCGCATGATAAATAAATTTTCCAAAAACAAAACACACTTGGTTGTTTTTCAATTGAGGTGATGTCCGATTACTGAAGATAAACTATGTACCTTGGTCAATTTATTAGGAAAACGACAACAATAACTGTCGTATACAAAATTGTCAATGCAGTCCACGAGAATTAATAAACTTAATATCCCATAGGTCACGCGAATTTTATGTATTCTGTTTGCATGTATGGCCACATCATCAGTGATGGTGCCAAAAGCACCTCAGGGAGTTATTTGCTCTGGTAACACAAGTTTAGGATTTAGAAATTTCCACTTAAATAGCCTAGTATTAAGTACACACATCATAAAGTTCAAGGAGCCGGGGTAAGAATGTTTATTGTATAATACATTCACCCTCAAATCTATTAGAGGAAGATTGTACTAGCAACCAGACATCGATGATTGGATATTATTCTCCTATGAACTTTTTTCTACTATCACCGCTTCCATTCTTCCACAAGATTCGTGCAAAAATTCCTTTGTGTTCACTTTCCGGTAATTTATGAAGTTTACTGATGGTTTTTAAAGGGATGGAAAAATGGGGCATGTGTACAGGTACCTCCAGTGTGATTTGGATGAAAAATTGTATTCATTATCTTATAGAGGAGTGCATGTCTCTTTACTCATGTTGTGATATGTTTTATGGACTACTGTACTTTGCATTGTAAATTATTATCTTATCTACAAATATATGTACTGTTTGTCCCTTTAGTAACCAAAATGATCATAAGTGTCATCTTATTAATTTCTGTAAGACGTCCAGGAGAGAGGATTACCTCGTGACAGAACATTAATTTCCTTTGCATTATTGTTTCATAATGCTCAGCTGTTTTAGCTCGGCATGGATCTAAAGAAGGGAACTAATAAAGGGCACAGACAGTAGTTGTAGACTTGTAGTTGACATTCATAGGAGTATACTTGCTTTTGTAACTACTCAACTAACTATAAAATACATTATTCAGGACGATGAGCATGCTTATGTAATCATATATGAGAGACAATAACATTTCAAAATGAAAAAATAAAAACACAAGCATGTACACTACAGGTTGGACCTGGATAAGATGTCAAATTCGAAAAAAAAGACTGCTACCTTCAAACTATGAACGTGCTCGAAGAATGATAGAACAGAAGGGTGTGTATGCTGGTTCCGTTATTTCGGTCTTTTCTGGTAGCAAATGATGTCGCCTCTACCAATCTGCAGAAAGAACGAGAAGCAATTAAGTCTTCGGGAGTATGGGAAATAGAGACATGTGTACCAAAAACAGACCTGGCCGGCTCTAAAGGTATCATCAACGATAATTAACTCACAAAGCATATTTGGTTCAAATCTTATTTCCTGCATGTGCTTGTTAAAGTGAGAAACGAGTACATGTAATGTCGAGACAATACATCTGAGATTAGGAGCAGCAAGGTTGCATAGGTAGATAACCTGACCTCCTATGTCCTCGTCTTCACAAAAACCAGCTAGATTTCTTAGTTTGGGGAGAATATCTAATGGCTTCGATGTAGCTTTCACAAGAAGTGTTCCAATATATCTGGATGGTTCATTCAGAAGTAAAAACATAAATGAACGTTATCAATTGATAAACAAGACCAAAAAAAAGAGTTACAAGCACACTAACCGGAGCTGTTTTTATTCTGGGTCATAGAGCTTTAAGAACAACAATATATCTTCCATGCATAGGTTCCGTGGGGTACAAGGATTTAGCACCTACAACGAGCCAATACTAAGACAATCTGAATAAATAATATATATAAAGACATGCATGTAACAAAAATGGTCCTCTTACAAATAGTTAAGTCCAAGAAAAGGTAAAAGTAGCAAAGATTTTTCAAGTTCAGGCTTCAGATTCAACCTCCAAAAACAGCTTCACATCACCAGCAGATTTCGACTTTAAGCTTCTCACCTACAGCAGTGATTGTCTACACTTCAGATTTATGGAGAGAAAAGACTATCGAAATTTCTTGGTCTTATGTCTACAGATAGACACGATATCAACCAGACAACATCTGTTTTGAGATAATTTTGTCTGCTTAATAGGCACATCCCTGGAACTAGTTATAATCTCTTTTTTAGTTTCTTTGAGGTGGTAGATTGTGCAATAAAATAGGGGTCTCATTCCAATGTGCACCAAATTTTACAAATGCTGCACACGGCCAGCGATAAGCCATAAGGAAATACTGAGACGTTTGATCAGCATTAAACCACCGGGAACTAGTAAAATACAGCTGCAAAGGCTCAACTGAACGCGCTGGTGGAGCAATTAAGGGGACTTGCTCAAAGTCCTCCCTCACTGATCTGGCGAGATCCAGGATGAGGAATCCGGTGAAGCTCTCAGGTTTAAAAAGGAAGAGGTTGGGTTCATACTCAGGGTGCAAGCGGTAGCGGCCCGTCCGCGGCACTGCTATTTTAGGCCCACATAACTACAGATG
The DNA here is from genome assembly GCA_947311845.1 of Poa pratensis. Taxonomy (NCBI): domain Eukaryota; kingdom Viridiplantae; phylum Streptophyta; class Magnoliopsida; order Poales; family Poaceae; genus Poa; species Poa pratensis. The sequence goes on from CAMZMU010000090.1 coordinate 43,687,494, forward strand.
CGAGCATCCACGTTTTTGAAAGAAGAAAAAACGGTGTATATGGGCCGGGCCGCGGTTGCCGCGTCAGCGCCGCATATCGCATGACGGGCAGGGCCGCAGGACCAAACAAAAGTCAAAGGAATCGCGCAGCGCCGCATCCGTCGTCCTCTTCTCCGGCGCGCCGGGCGCCGCCAACCGCCATGGCCGCCCTTCCTCCTCTAGCTCCGGCTGCGGGGGCCTCTCCCTCTCCCTCGAATCCCCGCCTCAACTCAACATCCCCGAAGGCCGGCGACGGGCAGCCGCAGGCTATGCCGGCAACAGACGCCGCCGGCGGGAAGCGGCCGCAGTCCAAGAACGGCTCCCTCGTCAAGAAGTGCAAGAAGGACAACGAAAGCTCCCACCTCCCCACAATCATCAAGGTACCTGAACATTTAGCTTGAGGTTTCATATGGTTTTGTTCTAGAATTGGGGATGACCGAATTGGAGAAATTGCTTTGTTTCTACTGTGCAATCTGAGAATTGGGGAACAACAAACTGTCATATATAGATACTCTAAATGGTTCAATCGAGTAGTAACTCCGCTCCAAAATGTTGAGATTACAAATGGTTCTGAACTTATGGATTTAGAGGTTACACTGAAAGGAGATTCCTTCTTTAGCTAAATGTAGCTTAAACATCTATGTTTGTACTGCAGCAGCCTGATAAAATGTTCTATCTATCTATGTTTGTACTTAGTGAAGTAGTGGAATTCATGCTTCAGCCATGTCTCGTGTGTTGAACCTGATATATCTATCTATGTATTGAATGAACTGGTACTTTACTAGACTTTTCTGAGCAGTGACCATAGTACACAAGCCGCAGTACATTCAAAGCTCCTGCGCAATCCTTGTTCTCATGTGCATAACTTTGTTGAATTCTCTGAAATTTTCCCTAAATTGCAACTGTCCGCACTAGGCAATTTGTTGAGTTACATATTGAGTTGATTGATTTTATGTGGTCTTAGTCATATTTAAATGCACGGTTCAGTTTGGTTTCAAAGCAATTATTGGTGAGTGTGTAGTTCGATAATTATGACACGGCCTATACTTTATTTCCACTCCAAAAGTAGGACAGAAAAATCTAGAGTCGAGAATGAGTAAATAATAGCAGAACTTGATTTCCACTCCAAAAGTAGGACAGACAAAGATTTTATTTCTATGCCATATTTTCTGCAGCTCTTTGATGTGTGCTGTTCTAATGTACTTATTATATCTCTTTGTTTAACAGACATCTAGGAAGTCAGCCAGTCTAGGACTACGATCTCCAATGCAAGTGACGAGTTCACCCGGAGTTAATTTCCTTGTCAAGTCCGCAGCAGTGAAAATGGAAGCAGTGAAAAAAGCAAATTTGGCTGGTTCACCTAAGACACCACAACCACCAAGTTGTCCTGAATTAGCTTCCCCTTCCCTTGATGATCTTTCTCCAGATAGAAGAGCGATCAATTCGCAGGGTATGATATTTCTCATGAACCATGTTGTCTATTTTTTGTCTTGTGAGTAACACCTTGTTGAGCTAACTAAGCTTTTTTCCATTCATGTAGCATCAAAACGAAAGCGCCGCAAGTTGATATCGGACATATGGAGAGAAGCTGAACCAATCTATAAGGATGGGAAGCTTGTGGAAGGCAAATGCAATCACTGTCAGCAGATCTTTTCAGCTAGTAGAGACACCGGGACCAGCCACATGAAACGACATTTGAAGGTATGTGAAGCTAAAACTGCTATGAATGAAATGGTTGCTAAGATGGGTCGACTTGATGCGATTGATCCAAACTGGAAATTCAGTCCCAAGCTGGCAAGAAGGAAGTTACTAAAGCTGATTGTCATAAATGAAATGCCATTCTCCTTAGTTGAGTATAGACCATTTAGAGAGTTCACAGCCTCCTTGAACCCATGGTTTGAAGATATCTCTGGGACAACCATAAAAAATGATTGTATAGATGCATTCAACTATCATGGAGATGAACTGAAAGAGCGTTTTAAAAATTGTGTCTCTCGCATATCTCTCACAGCAGATATGTGGACCTCGAACCAGAAATTGGGATACTTGTGCCTGACATGTCAATTTGTTAGTGATGCTTGGGTGCTTCACAAATATATTATAAGGTTTGCTATGTTAGAGACACCACACAACTCAGTGAATATGTTCAATTTAGTTCTAAAGAGTCCTCAAGAATGGAACTTAGAAGACAAGCTGTTTAGCTTTACTTTGGACAATGCATCTGTAAACACTGCAATGGTGAACTCACTAAGGAAAAACTTGAAGACAAAAGGTTTTCTTGTTTTAGAAGGGAAGTTACTTCATTTTCGCTGTGCTACACATGTCTTTAATTTAATCGTCCAAGATGGTCTGAAAGTGATAAAAAATATTGTCAATAACATTAGAGAGAGTGTGAAGTACGTGCGAATCTCACAATCAAGAGTTGAGAAGTTTGTTGGAATAATCGTCCAAGAAGGACTACCTGCAACAAGTCCTTGTCCAGATGTGAGCAGCCGCTGGAATTCAACTTTCCTGATGCTTGGAGCAGCTTTACCCCTTCGGAATGCATTCCTTTCCCTAGAAAATCAAGACAAAGAGTACATGTTTGCTCCTTTGAACTCTGAGTGGGAATTGGCTGCAGCTGTATTGATGGTGTTGGAGGTCTTGTACGCAGCAACACAAACCCTTTCAGGCTCAAAGTATCTGACATCTCATCTTTACTTCTACCAGCTATGGAGCATCAAGAAATTGTTGAATAAAGAAGGATCAATTTTGAACAGGAAAATTGAGAAGAAGGAAGCATCAGACCAGGACAGAATAATTGCATGTATGATTGAGCAAATGCAAAGCAAGTTTAATCAATATTGGAAGGAGACATACTTGTCTGCTTGCATTCCTGTTATTCTTGATCCGAGGTACAAATACGATCTCCTTGAGTATCTATTGAATGACTTTGGATTGAAAAGGGGCGGAAACATGGATGGTTGAAGTGAAGAAAACCATGGAGGAGCTCTTCAAGGATTACAATAAAGAGGTTGCTAGAGAGTCACAGAGAGATAGTGGTACTCAGGAGATGGAAGATGATGACCCACTAGCAGAGTGGGATAAGTACATGAAGTCTAAAAGACAGCAGTCAAGCAGCGAGCTCGATCAATATTTGAAAGAACAGTTGACACCTCGAAAGGAGGAGGTTGACATTCTACATTGGTGGGCAGCAAAATCTGAGATGTATCCGGTGCTCTCTAGAATTGCACGTGACGTATTGGCAATCCCTGCTTCAACTGTGCCTTCAGAGTCAGCTTTTAGCACCGGAGGACGCGTCGTCAGCGATTATAGGAGCAGCCTCACGCCCACTACCATTGAGGCTTTGATGTGTCTACAAGATTGGTTTCAGGCAGCCGGTATGCATTTTTCCCTTAAGCTTTTTTCCTTTGGCTCATATTATATTTTGTTGTGGCTAACAAAAGTTCTCTTTCACTTTCAGACGCTAGGAAGAATGAATGGCTTTGAATGGAAGAGAGAGCTGAAGCAGGATAGTATTTGGTGTTCAGATCGTATCCCTCCTGTTGCGTTTCAGCAATTAAGGCTCCATTGCAATTAAGGCTCCATTTTACCCACTGATTTATTGTTTTCTCAACTCAGAAGCATTATAGTGCATTTAGAGTTTGCCTAGCTGATTTTCAGTTTATCGTTGTTGGTGCTACTGTTTGCCTGGCTGATGCTTTTTTTTCATTTTGTTGTGGATAGTTTAATAAATATCTCTTTTCTCCTGACCTGGGGTTGCGACTGTCAGTCTACTTTATCCTTGTAGCATTTTTGCTAAATTATAATGGATAAGTGGTAACAGCAGTTGTCCATGGTAGCAGTAGTAAGGGGAATATTTGATTAAATTATGGTTGTTACATGGTTAATTCTAGATGTTCTGTGCTGTAATTTGTGATGAAAAACGGAGGTTTTGATGTTAAAAGGCTTGACTTTGTGGCTTGAGGTTGTAAACAGTTTATTATAAGACCATCGCAGCTTTTACTTAGGATAGCCCATGTGAATCATTTAAGTACGGTTTTTTGGATCAACTCTTCATTGAAGTAAATATTTCAGTACATTTAACTATGTCTATGCAAGTCTGATTATATATTCTTCAGCTTGGCAGGATAAAAGTGTTTCTCCGTGCTGTCCAGATTGCTGTGTTGGACTCCAAACGTACTGATATTCTGGAGAAGGCTTCAAGAATCATTCAGGGCTGTTTTAGAACCTATACAGCTCGCAAGAAATTTCTTTCACCTAGGAAAGCATCTGTTTTAGAACCTCTGTTCGTTTGTCTCACTGCATTTTGTTGTTTGTTTGGAATTGTTGAGAATCCATCCGTTTGAGGAATCTCTCTGCATTCTGTTGTTTCTTTGAAATTTCTATAAGTTTGCATGCTCTCCTCTCTAAATATGGAATTTCTGTAAGTCCGCATCCGTTCCAGAAGTATTACTTAATTGTCTGTACGCGGCGCGAGCTAGCTAGCTAGCCTAACGATCGTACTAGCGATCGCGGCGCGCGTGGCGCCGCAAAGAACCGCGGCGCATACACGGCTACCACGCGGCATACCGTGTATGAATAGCGGCGCATGCGGCGTACGCGCGGACTCCCGCGGAGCGTCCCGCTTGCACCGTGAGTTCATACACCCCTGTTGATGATTGGGAGACCACGACTCGAGCGCTGTCGAAGACCCTGGAGAAGGCGTCGCTGGTGATGATTGAAGATGGGAACCACTGGAAAGTGTTGCAGAAGCTGGCATAATTGCAGCTTCTCTGCGTGCCTTTGCATTAGCTACTGGGATTTCTTGGACTGTGATGTAATGCGAACAAGTGTTTAGGTGGTTGTGATGCCTTGCATCTGCTAGGCCTGTGCGTCAGCTGGTCTCGCTTGCTGAGATCTGAACACCTGTAAGACATATTGTTTCGTTCTGTTGAATGGAACTGGGGGGTGCCCTTTTTTTCTAAAAAAACTAGTAAAATACACCAAATGTGAGGAGTGTGACCCGTATTTATTCCACAAGCGACTACTTGAGAGGCAACCAAAGAAAATATGGTAACTAGCTTGCACGTAGTAAAGCAAGGTAGGTTTGACCTAGGATGTGGATGGCTCCATCGCACAATCATTGTTCTGCCTCTTATTCCACTCCATAGAAAATCAAAATTGTAGATTAACTCAAATAATATGCTTGCGAATAGTTTATGGATTTTTTTCAAGCCAAATTTTCACTGCCAAATGTGTATCTCGACACCGCGTGACAACCGGACTGTATGGCCAACAGATAGGTGTTCGTGGATTTTTGTGCCGATGCTGAAATGCAGCTGGTTGTTGTGGTTGACTTTATAAATGCTAATGAAACATATCCCATTCTCCTTCACGATAGTATTTTTCTCCATCCTTCTGTGATTCAAACTCGTATCATTCATGGGTTAGATAACTATCCAAATTCATCTCACTTCTCCACAAGCGAGGCAAAATTTCTCCTATCCTAGGACACCTATTGATTTGTTCATAATAATAACTAGCTGGTGGCCCGCGCATTTGCGCGGCTAGATTCACCAAGTATCTATATTATTTTTTCTCAAATGTTCATTCCTTTATTTTAATTGTTATTTGATTCAACCAACGTTATAAGATAACTAATATGATATGGGGCTATATTCAGCAAGTAAACTTATATTATTCCTTTGTTGCATGTTTGGTCCTTATATAAATTTATTTTTATCTATCCATCCCTAGAATAGAACCAAATAGTTTTTTATAAGGGAAAATCATTTGGCGCATTTTATTTCCAAGCCGTCATAATTATATCATCGATTAGATAAGTGAAAATAAAGCTTGGTGTGTCTGCCTTCATCAATAAATTTTTACTTTTGTAGATACTTGTTGTTATACATTAATTGATTGTCTCTAGGGACATCTCCTCGTGAGTCAAGAAGGAGGAGGATCTTCTCCTCAAAGCTATAGCAACTTGCATCCTTGCAGCATTAAATAGTATTTTTGTTCCATGTCTATGTGTTGCGAGAGGTAACCCAACATTCATGCATTTTAAGTGCCTACATCCCAACAGTTTCCTCTTAAAGAATTTGGTTGATCTCTCCCGATTAATATAACCAACTCTATCCGCATCAATGAAAAACGGGACATCTTATAACTCCACAGTTTCACATCTTAATATCATTGGGACATCAAATCAATTAAAATGAAAAATGTACAACAAAAGCATGATTTTTCAGTAATAAGTACTAACTTTTAAATATCATGCGGCGAAGTGAGCTTTAGTGCCACTCAACAAAAAATCTGCATAATTACACTATCCATGAAGGATTGATGACCACAGACCTAAGGATTTAGCTAAACAATGAACTGCAGGCTGCAGCTGAAAGTAGAGCTGGGAGCAAGCAAAATAATGCAGATCTTCTCCCTACAAAATTAACTCTTGTTTTTGAAACACTGAAGAGGATGAGGCCTAAGTGAGAACATCCAATCCAATATATATTGATCATATATATAGCAGCTTCAACTCGGTGCAAAGAGTGCATTTATTATTCTTTGAACCGAGTAGTAAATAATTACCGTCGGAGAAAGGGGGTCATTGCTTGATTCTCTCAAATCTGCAAAACGAAATCGGGTCGGGTCAGCTCGAGCTCCAGCCCCCATTGCAGAAAGTACCCTTAACCCTTATATGATTCCTTTAATGCGCAGCCAATCCTAAGTAAATAGAATAAAAACGTAATTGACTAAATAAGACAAAACATTAATTCCTCGTGTGCTTGTTATTTGGTGCATTTGTTGGCACCCAAGTTTTGGTCATATTAACAATTCAGGTCACAGTTTTAGGCTGCTCTTAAAATTCAGAATCTCCAAGTTTTTGAAACTTCATCCTACTCTCTACAGCCCACTGTAAAGGTGTGTATGTTGAGAACAATTTCAGCAGAAAAATATAAGCATGACCTCTTCTTGGTGTTAAACACCAGACCAGACAATATTCCATAAATCTGATGAGTTAATCTATTTTTATCATGTTCTTACTCTAATCAATCAATTATAAGTATCAATCGAAGGAATACTGGTTTGCACATATATATCAGCATACAGTAGAAACCGAGAAGAAAGAACACCACCTCAATCCTTAACTTTCCATTCTTCTGATATATATATCTTGCACCAGCCTCTCCAGCATAACGAAAATTCATGTCAATAGCAGCTCCTGAAATCTCAAAGTACATAGTAACAAAATTCTTCTCAAGTACCTCACCTTGCTGCTCGTGGCGGCACGGCCACTTGATGTGTCGACGGCGACCTGTTATGGCCGGCTGGCTAGTGGTCTCGACATCAACGTCCGGCAGCGAAAACAGTGCACCATCCAGCGGGCCTCTATGCTCATGCACTGGCTGCATTTCACATGTCTTGCTCTTCAATGGGCTGCGTTATATTTGTTCCCAACTGTCGTCTACATGTATGCATGCACATAAATACATATCACGTAGTACTCTTCTCATCCCTCAACTTGATGCTCACATATCATTACTTCTCATTGCACAAAGTTCTCTCCCTCAAATAAATACATCTTCTGAATTAATCAGCTCCACATAATTTGTCCAACGTCATGGATTCAAGGCATCTGCATAGAATTATAATCTAAATCCACCTTGCATCTCTGGTACAACAGAAAGAAATAGGTTTGGTGGGTTTTCATCGGTCACCTAGCAAAAAAAAATAAGAGTAGAACTTCAGAACAGAAAGCCATGCAATCAACTCCTACAGGGATCTGAAACGGCGATTCATAGATGCAGCAATAAGTAAGTTGTGGATTAGGCGTCCAAGATTAAGAAAGGAATTCACTCTGACAAAAAACAATTAATTCAATGTAGTCACCAGATCTAGAAGCCATGCTAATTCAGAATCAAAGGACCGAGTCAAGAACAATCGATTAGAAAATACCTGAAAATAATGTAGTATTACAAAAGCTCCTTCAATGCAACCTTTTCCAAGTCAAAGGGAGCACACGGATCTGAAACAGGAATATAAATTACTTGGCTAAGATTAGAATACTGGAAAGCTGAGTAAAGGGCGATTTTAATCCATGGCTGCGATGGAGGAAAGTGAATCAATTGGATTCAGGTCAAGATATCAGAAGTGCACTTGCCGGCCGCGAGATCACGTAATGCAACCTGGACGGGCTGCTATCAGGTAATGCAACATGGAGTACTCGACGGGCTGCTCCCTGGAGGCTGATGGATCAACCGATTATACTCCTGGCTACTATATCCGGCAGCAAAGCTTGCTGGAAAGAACAATAGATTGATAGAAGGCCTTCAATCAGCTCATCTTGTGTGTAAGCGATGCCTTCTAGAACCCTGCCGCTGCCGCCATGTTGTGTATCGATCTGATCGTCATCATGGGCTCATGGCGGGCAACATTGACGCAAGTTGGAATCCACGAACCTGTACTGGGGCACTTGATTTCATCTGTGTTCAGATACAACTGTTAAAGATGTCGTGGACGATCGGCGCAGACGCCGATTAGTTCTATGCATCGCCGGCGGAAGAAGCCACCAAAATAGGCTGTCACCATGTATTGCTGTGCGATGGCACCGTCCCCTAATAAACAGGCTCTTTTGCGGTAGATAGATAGATTAATCTGGACCATTTATTGACGTACATGCGTTTCCTTATACGATTTCAAGATGGACTCTGTTAGACGTGGAACAGATGGACACCTTACATGCGCATAGAAATCGATACCCGCCGGATGTTACGAAAAGTAAATCTTGGCCGTTGTTTATTAATTGATTATGTCTAGCTAATCTCCACCGTTAGTTCTCTTGTGTTTTAATTATATAATAGATATCGGATTTCCCCTAGTCAGCATTGCATACTTACTGAATTCTATAAAATACAAATATCAGAGTATGTCGAATGCTATAGCTTAGCATATCATAGCAGAGACTCTGAGCACATCCGTCCTTCGGGTATTTACAAACATTGCATATGGTCTTCTGGTGGCACGCTGCCATTTTTAATGTTCCCTACATGGTGGTGTTGATCTACTATATATACCAAATGACACTTTGAATGACCGACCCTCAACGATGATTTTTCACAATGTATGGGATTAAGTGCATACTAAACCCCCAAAAATGATCATGTCCATTTATCTTATCATATATTTATTTTATCCTGAGTGTCGCGAACGACGTCAATATTTATTTTGTTGTAGACAACTGGCTAAAATAGGATTGGTAAGAAATGATGCGCATTCCTAGCCATTAGTATAATATTGCTAAAAATAGATTATACATTTCTGATAGTTTTGTTTAGGTTGGTCCTTATGATTACTTTCGTTAGGTTTAATGGTTACCAGAGGCTAGAGCTCTTTATATCCGTGGCGATGCTTCTTATGTGGCATCATGACTACAGCCCAGAATTTGCACGCTAACTTAACTTTTGTTTGACACATGCCTTTTAGTGTCTCGAACTTTCCATGTCGCTCAAATCGGACCAAATATTCTTAAATGACCTAACTATTTTTGTTTTTGTCCTTTAAGGTGGCCATTTTATTTTACGTCGCATGCAAACTAGTTGGTTGTTCATTCAAAAAATCTAAATTGCTTCTGTAAGATAAACTTAAGTCGCATCCAGGTCATCTTTTGAAGGTAAAAATGATAAAAACAGATGCAACAATGGATGACACGGATACTAACTATGCTGAATAGATATGTAGAGCTAGTAATACCCACTCACTGGTAGAAAATAGGTCTTTGGTCCAGACCATTGGTCCCGGTTCAGAGAAAAACCGGGACCAGTGCCTGGCACTGGTCCCGGTTCGAGCTGTCAGGGCCCCGTGGGGCATTGGTCCCGGTTCGGTTGGGGGCATTGGTCCCGGTTCTTGGCACGAACCGGGACCAAAGCTCCAGAGCCGGACACGTGGCCTGCCGCGGAGCTTTGGTCCCGGTTCGTGCCAAGAACCGGGACCAATACCCCTCCCCTGCCTATAAATAACCCCCACCCCCCTCTCTCTCTCTGTTTTTTTTCTGGTTGGATTGGTGGGAAGTGGGTGCTAGTTTTTTTTTCCTTTGCCACGCACAAGATGTGTTCGATGAAATGCCCGAGCCACACTTAAGTTCACACAAGATGATATCCTCGGCCGAGGTTAGCAACTTTATCCTTTTCATCTGTAATTGATACAGAAATATTGCACGTGTCGATGTACGGTGGTCATTTCACTATTCAAGATGTTATTGTAATGGTATTTGATAAACTTAATTATATATGATGCAGATGGATGCACGGATGCGATGGATGTACGGCGAACGACGCAGTTCCGAGTTTATTGCAGGCCTGCATAAATTTCTCGATGTGGCTGAGGCAAACAAAGTGAATAATTTTATGCCTTGTCCATGTGAGAAGTGTCGGAACGTCAGGGAGTACTCTGACCCGAGAACCATTCAAGACCACGTGATTCGGAAAGGTTTCATGCCCAGCTATAATTGTTGGACCAAGCACGGAGAAAGAGGGGTTAGGATGGAAGACAATGAAGAAGAGGAGGATGATGACAACTATCCTATGTTCCCTGAGGAATGCGGTGATACTGTAATGGAAGACGTTGAAGAAGAAAGAGGTGAACATCGGGCATCAGATGAGCCCGCTGATGGTCTTGGTGGGGTCATTTCTGATGCAAAGCGAGAATGCGATACAGAAAAGGAGAAGCTAAAGTTGGAGGCCATGCTTGAGGATCACAAAAAGTTGCTGTACCCAAACTGCGAAGATGGCAGCACAAAGCTCGGTACCACACTGGAACTGCTGAAATGGAAGGCAGAGACTGGTTGTTCTGACAAGGGATTTGAGAAGTTACTGAAAATAATGAAGCCGAAGCTTCCAAAGGATAACGAATTGCCCGAGACTACATACGAAGCAAAGAAGGCTATCTGCCCTCTAGGATTAGATGTGCAGAAGATACATGCATGCATTAATGACTGCATCCTGTACCGCGGTGAGTACGAGAATATGGATAAATGCCCGGTATGCAATGCACTGCGGTACAAGATAAGACAAGATGACCCTGGTGATGTTGAGGGCGATGACGAGCCCCCCCGGAAGAGGGTTCCTGCTAAGGTGATGTGGTATGCTCCTATAATACCACGGTTGAGAAACAAAGAGCATGCCAGGTTGTTGCGATGGCACAAAGAAGAGCGTAAGAAAGACGGGAAGTTGAGACACCCCGCCGATGGGTCCCAGTGGAGAAAAATCGACAGAGAGTTCCCGACATTTTCAGATGACGCAAGGAACTTAAGATTTGGTCTAAGTACAGATGGCTTTAATCCTTTTGGGGAGCAGAGCTCCAGTCATAGCACTTGGCCCGTGACTCTATGTATCTACAACCTTCCTCCTTGGTTGTGCATGAAGCGGAAGTTCATTATGATGCCAGTGCTCATCCAAGGCCCGAAGCAACCCGGCAACGACATTGATGTGTACCTAAGGCCATTAGTTGATGAACTTTTGCAGTTGTGGTCCGAACCAGGTGTACGTGTGTGGGATGAGCACAAACAACAGGAATTTGACCTACGAGCGTTGCTGTTCGTAACCATCAATGATTGGCCTGCTCTTAGTAACATTTCAGGACAGTCAAACAAGGGATACAATGCATGCACGCACTGTTTAGATAAGACTGAAAGTATACATTTGGGAAACAAGAATGTGTACCTGGGGCATCGTCGATTTCTTCCGAACAGTCATGCCGTAAGAAAGCCCGGCAAGCATTTCAACGGTGAGGCAGATCGCCGGAAGAAGCCTAACCTCCCTGATGGTGATGTTATATATGACATGGTCAAGGATTTAGAAGTAATCTTTGGAAAGGGTCCTGGCAGTCTATCTGTTCCGAATGACGCTGACAACCACGTACCCATATGGAAGAAGTGCTCTATATTCTGGGAGCTACCCTATTGGAAAGTCCTAGAGGTCCGGTCTTCAATCGACGTGATGCACGTGACGAAGAATCTTTGCGTGAACCTGCTAGGCTTCCTGGGCGTGTATGGGAAGACAAAAGATACACCGGAAGCACGGGCAGACCAGCAACGTATGAAAGACCCATACAACAAGCAGACGGATAAAGGGCGTCAATACTTAAGCAGCTACGCTCTTACCAAAGCAGAGAAGGAAATCTTTTTTGAATGCCTGAGCAGTATCAAGGTCCCGGCTGGCTTCTCGTCAAATATAAAGGGAATAATAAATATGGCAGAGAAAAAATTCCAGAACCTGAAGTCTCATGATTGCCACGTGATTATGACGCAGTTGCTTCCGGTTGCATTGAGGGGGCTTCTACCGGAAAATGTTCGAGTACCCATTGTGAAGCTATGTGCATTCCTCAATGCAATATCTCAGAAGGTCATCGATCCAGTAACTCTACCAAGTTTACAGAAGGCTGTGGTCCAATGTCTTGTCAGCTTCGAGTTGGTGTTCCCCCCATCATTCTTCAATATTATGACGCATCTCCTGGTTCACCTAGTCGACGAGATTGCCATTCTCGGTCCTGTATTTCTACACAATATGTTCCCCTTCGAGAGGTTCATGGGAGTCTTGAAGAAATATGTTCATAACCGTGCTAGGCCAGAAGGAAGCATCTCAAGGGGCTATGGAACAGAAGAGGTCATTGAGTTCTGTGTTGACTTTATTCCTGACCTTAAGCCGATTGGTGTTCCTGAATCGCGGCATGAGGGGAGACTGAGTGGAAAAGGCACGCTAGGAAAGAAAGCACTGATATGTAGGGACGGGCATTCTTTAACTCAAGCACACTACACAGTTCTACAAAGTTCCACCTTCGTGGCTCCGTATATCGAGGAACACAAGAATTATGTACGCTCCAAGAACCCGGGGAAGGATGACTCCTGGATTAAAGAAAAACACATGGAGACCTTCGGCAGTTGGTTGCGATTACAGCTCATGAATGACACCACTGTCGGAGATCAGCTCTACTTGTTGGCCGCGTCACCATCTTCGACTGTATTGAATTTCCAAGGGTACGAGATAAATGGGAATACATTTTACACGATCGCCCAAGATAAAAAGAGCACCAACCAGAACAGTGGTGTCCGCTTTGATGCAACAAACGACGATGGGCAAAAGGACACATACTATGGTCGCATAGAGGAGATATGGGAACTTGACTATGGACCTACTTTTAAGGTCCCTTTGTTTCGGTGCAGTTGGGTCAACATGAATGGAGAAGGGATAAAGGTAGACCAGCTGTACGGGATGACAACAGTGGATCTCAAGAATCTTGGTTGTTACAAGAACGAACCATTCGTCCTAGCCAATGATGTGGCTCAGGTTTTCTATGTGAAGGACATGTCCTCCAGACCGAAAAAAAGAAAAAACAAGCAAACGAATACATCAGACGATGAGCCAAAGCGTCACGTAGTTCTTTCAGGGAAAAGAAACATCGTGGGAGTCGAGGACAAGACAGACATGTCAGCAGATTATGATAAGTTTGATGAAATTCCGCCCTTCACAGTGAGAACTGACCCAAGCATCCCGTTAAATAATGAAGATGCTCCATGGTTACGGCTGAAGCGATCATAGGCCAGGGACATACGCGAAGAAGGGTTCATGGCTTTTATGTAAATCAATGTAATGTATTAAACCTTTATGTGATGTGTAGTAATGTATTAGCACCGTAGGGCTGTATGACGGGAATCCGAATGCTTTGTATACTGCAAATCATCGCGTGGTCGTGAGCAGCAAATCGACCTTCGATCCACAGCGGCAAGACGTCTCTGATGATCTACGACCGTCCCAAAAAGTGTTGGGAATGTCGCAGATCATCAGAGCGCCTTGCCGCTGCTTGGATCGGACCGAGGGGCATGGCTACCACTTCCACCACCACCACCACTCCCACCTCCTCGGCAATTCATCATTGCGTCACCCTAATCCAGTGGCTGGATTCAACCTACCTGAGGGCTTGTGTTTCCAACAGCGTCGTTGTGTTGTCATTGTTCACCGTCCTACAGGAGGTGGCTCCAATGGCTGGCCGGTGAACAAGGACGAACACAATAATGCCAGGGAACATGCCAGCAGGTAGGCTAAATCCAGCCATTGGATTCGGTGGCGAAGGTAGACGCTCGTTGTGTGCCGTTCGCTGCAGGGACGCCGCTATTTATAGGCGATTAGAAAGTGTACCTGTGGATGAGGTGGGAGTGGTGGTGGTGGTGGGAGTGCTGATCCAACAGCTCACAAGCCCTCAAAAGAAACACACCCCTGATCCAACGGCTCACAAGCGCTCGAAAGAAACACACGATCCGTGTGATTCTTTAGTCCCGGTTGGTGTTACCAACCGGGACTAGTTCTAAAAATCCAACAGCTCACAAGCGCTCAAAAGAAACACACCCCTGATCCAACGGCTCACAAGCGCTCGAAAGAAACACACGATCCGTGTGCTTCTTCCTTATTGGTGGGAATCCCTTTAGTCCCGGTTGGTAAAATTGCGCGGGAACAAATAAGCCCCTTTAGTCCCGGTTGGTGGCTCGAACGGGGACTAAAGGTCTCACTATATATATGTAGTCATGGCCTCCATTGGCATAGCACATCTAAACTCATATCTGCAACCTCATCACTCTCCCATGGCTTCCACCGTACCCACTCTAACCTACTCGGAGGCGGAGGCGCTTTCCGCCTCGAACTACCCCTGCCCGCCCGGCTACGACGTCCCCGCCGGCTGGAGGCTGAGCACCGGAGGCGTGCCGGTCCCTCCTATCCCTCAAGGTTTGGCACGTCGGGCGGCCATCACGAACCACTACTACCTCGAGCTCACTCCGGAGCAGCGGATGGATCCCCGCTGCATCCCGACTACCGCCCGACTTGGGACGCCTTCTTCATCAATCGCGTGAGAGGGCGCTCGTCAGGTACGAGGAGGATCGCCCGCCTCCTTCGAACTTCAACGAGGCCGGCCGTCGGCTGTGGTGGAGCGGCCGAACTCTCCAGAGCGTCATGAACTACATCACGGCCGGCGATAACCCCCGCCTGCGCTACCCTCACTTCCAGTCCAGGCGCCCGACCACAGCGCCGCCCGACGACAGCGACGACGATGGCGGCGACTACGACGACTACGAGGACGAGTATTATAGGCTAGGCAGGAGTATGACTAACCTATGGTTTGTCTATGTACCCAAGATTGTTGTCATGAACTACTTCTGGTCTAGCTAAGACGACGATTGTGTAAAATGTATTTTTTATCTCTTGTAGTTCATTGTAAGGGGTCGAATTATCCAAAACTATGGTTTGTCTATGTACCCAAGATTGATGGGTGACTACTTTTCGCATTGATATTAAACAAAACATGCAAATTACATTGACAACATAAATTACACAGATAACAAAATAAATTGAAGATACATGCATGGTACTTTACAAATTAGAAAAAGAAAAGTCATCTACCATCGACCCTTTTAGTCTCGGGTGGTATCATGGCCCGGAACTAGAAACACACCCCTGATCCAACGGTTCATAAGCCTCAAAAGAAACACACCCCTGATCCAACGGCTCACAAGCGCTCGAAAGAAACACACGATCCGTGTGCTTCTTTCTTACTATTCATTGTAACGGATCGAATTATCCAAAACTATCGATGGTTCTGTGATATAACCACTACTTGTGCAGCTTAAAATCATTTTTGAAAAAAATTCAGAGCAAACTATCACACACTTGTAGTTCAAATTTGAATTACTTTCGAAAAATAGGCATAAAGTCGTTTAAGTAGGCGAAATTAGCTAGAAACCGAGAAAATTACCAATATTTGTGGATTATCCATACAATATGGTCTACTTTGTGTGATAATTGGATGGGTGCCATTTTGCACCATATTTGTTGTACTTACTTCACAAAAAATGTCATTTTTGACAAACAAAAACAAAAAAAGATATTTAGATAAGTAATTTGAAAAAATAGAAAATGATTTTGGATTCTTTATTCAAATTTAAACACTTTTCATGCTGAAAGTCTTTTCAGATTCAAAACCATTTGAAATTCATATTCAAACACCTAAAAAAGGCGGGAACAAAATTTCAGAACTGAAAAGTTCGAAATAATTTCGAAAAAGGAATCTTTGGTCCCGGTTGCTACCAAGAACCGGGACCAAAGAGTCCATAGCGCGCGCCGCGGGATCTGCATTTACTGACCAACTCATTGGTCCCGGTTCTTGCCAATAACCGGGACCAAAGAGGCATTGGTCCCGGTTTTTGCCAGCAACCGGGACCAATGCCCCCCTGGTATAACTGCTTGCGCCCTTTCTTCTTCCCCATTCACCCAAATCGACTAAGGACCAGAGAAGCGCGACGCGGAGCGAAACGACGCCGGCAGGCTGCCCGACCTCCGCGCCGCGCCCCACGCCCCGCCCCGCCGCCGCCGTCGACGTCCGCCGCGCCCTGGACGGCCGCGCCACCTCCTCCACACGCGCCACCTCTCCTCCACGGCCGCGCCCCCGCTCGCGCCCTCCACGGCCGCCCCCACGCCGTCGACGCCGCACCCGACGCCGCGCCGCCCCAACGCCGTTGACGCGTCTCGCGCCCCCGACGCTGGCCGCACGCCCACACCCCTGCCCTACCCTAACGCCGCCTCGCCGTCCCTGCCGATCGATCCCCGGCCGCCGTCGCCGCTACGTACGTACTGTACACGTACGGTACTAGTTCAAGTGTTTGTTGTTCACCAAAATTTGGTAGCATTTTTTTTTTGGATCCTGGTGATTTTTTTTTTGTACAATGTATATTTGTTATTCACCAAAATGTTAGCCAATTTACAGTGTTTAAATATGTTTTTATTTTGTAGTAGATAGGTAGCATTTTTTTGTGAGCATTTTTTAAATATTTTGTAGAATGTATAAATATGTAGCAGTTTGTAATGGTCAATCATGTTTGAATATTCGTCCAAATGTTGGCAAAATTCGTGTTTGCAAACATGTTTTTATTTTGTAATGAACAGGTAGTATTTGTTTTTCAGCATTTTTTATATATTTTGTAGAATATTCAAATATGTAGTAGTTTGTAATGGTCAATCATGTTTGTATTTCGGCGTCAATATTTAGTTGGAATTAGAAGAAATGCACTTGAATTACATCTAAATGGTGAAAGTTTTAAAATTTGAATTTCGGTCTTATGGCATAAATAGTGAATGTTTTTTTTATGAAGTTTACGGGTTAACGAGTTAAAATTTGAGTTTACGATACGAGTTTACGGGTTTACGATACGAGTTAACGAGTTTACGGGTTTACGATACGAGTTTACGAGTTAACGAGTTTACGGGTTTACGATATGAGTTTACGAGTTTACGGGTTTACGATACGAGTTAACGAGTTAACGGGTTTACGATACGAGTTTACGGGTTTACGATACGAGTTTACGATACGGGTTTACGATACGAGTTTACGATACGAGTTTACGAGTTTACGGGTTTACGATACGAGTTTACAATACGGGTTTACAATACGAGTTTACGATACGAGTTTACGAGTTTTCGGGTTTACGATACGAGTTTACGAGTTTACGGGTTTACGATACGAGTTTACGTATTTACGGGTTTACGATACGAGTTTACAATACGGGTTTACGATACGAGTTTACGATACGAGTTAGCAAAATTTATGTGTTAGCAAAATTTTTTTGGTTAGCTGTATCTTGACATATGGAAAAAAGTTACCCAACTAAAGTTTTGTGCATTGTTCTTAATTTGCAGAAACTATGGAACGAGACGAAGATCAGGAAAACATCCTCCAGGATATAATCCGCGGGCCGGAAGATATTGTCGATGTCACCACGGAGTTTTTGAACAACTCCGGTGAGGGAGATGAGTCTCTCAACCGAAGAGACGGCTCCGGTGAGGTAGAACCCGACGGCAGGGGTGAGGGAGAAGTCGGCGAGGGAGAAGCCGACGAGGGAGAAGCCGAAGGCTCCGGTGGAACATTAAATGTTGCAAACTCCGGCGAGGTGCATATACATATATTAATGAAGCCGAAGATTGTATTAATTAATCCTCTGCTGTCTATATACATATATTAACGCTCTTTCTTCTTTTAGCCCTCCGGATCGAGAAAATCTTCTGCAAGGACAAAACGAGGCCCAGCCAAAAAGTTGGGCGACCAAGAAAGGTACAGGATCGAAAGAGTCGCTGAAGACGGCACACCGACTGCTCCCCCTGGTGTTACACAAAAAATGGTAAAGCAATGCGGAGTTCTTGTTAGGGACTTCATCCCGATCAAGAATGGCATCGGCCAAAGGAGAAAGGACAGCTATATGTCAGCGATATGGGCAAAGAAAGACTTTGGAGAAAGCTCATGCTTAATTTCACCCTGCCGGCGCCAGAGGTGGATTCAGATGAGGAGGATCCAGATGAGGCAGAAAAGATTGCCCGGCAAAACATGGAGCAAAAAGTCAAGGCCTGGGCTCTTAAGAAGATGGCCGAGCTATTCAAGAACTAGAAGAAAAGATTGAACAACCTGTTTGTCGAGAAAAATAAGACTCCAGACTTCGATAAAGGGTATGAAGATAAAGGACTACTGGGAAGAATTTGTGGCGTACAAGAAATCGGAGGAAGCTCAGAAAAAGTCTGCAAAAAATAAGGCAAATGCTGCTCTAAAGATGTACCACCATACTATGGGGCCTGGTGCTACGCTATAACATCCTAAGTGGGAGAAACTTGAGGCGGACCTGCTGGCTAAAGGGATCACTCCAGAGCCACTCGCATGGACCGAACGGGCAAGAAATTAGTTTTACGGGCATGGGGGCACGTTGGACGCAGAAGGGAAGTGCATATATAACAGACGGCACAAAGAAAATCCCCTACTACCCATCCAAGAAATTAGAAATGCATTCAAGGATGTTGAAGAGGGACGGTTCATTCCCGATAGAGAGGATGACGAGCTCACACGCGCCCTTGGGAATAAGGAACACGACGGACGGTTACGAGGCGTGATAAGCTCCAAGCCCAAGACAATTGCGATTCCCGAGCACAGGAAGAAATTTCCTGATAGAAGCCATCAGAGGAGAAAGGAAAGGGAGGCAATGGAAGCACGCGCTGCTGCAGACCGGCTGCGTAATATAGAAGAAGAATTAAAGCTGCAGAAGGAACAAATTGCCGCACTTAGCCAGCAAGGTACTAGCGGCCAATCTCAGCGGCACATGGTAGAAGCTGCATGCGATGGTACGGGGCCCATCGAATCGGAAAAGCAGCGTGGCTTCCACGGAGCTCCAGGATGGTAATGATGATGCAGTGGCTCCTCTTTGTCGCTACCCAGTGGATGATATCACGGAGAGCACACCTTGTGAGCTGCATGTGAAAGTTTATAACTTATCCTTCAAGGTGGCGGTCGGCTATGCCGTACCAATTGGACCTAATCCAACTTACCATTTCTCTCCGGTTCCAAATGGCTACGCAGTTGTCGGGGTGGATGGAGTGATGAAAGATTTGAGGAGCTGAACTGCAACACCCTGCAGGTGAAGATGGGGAGGTGCTTGAACTTGGAGAAGCCAAGAAAGCGCTCATTCTATGGCCAAAGGAATTCATCGTGCTTCCGAACTGGCAGCCAAGGCCATCGACTCCTCACCAGTCTCCAGCGCAACAGTCCTCTTCACCGCCTCAGCATTCTCCAGCGCAGCCGTCCCTTCACCGCCTCACAAGTCTCCAGTGCAGCCGTCTCCGCCGCCGCATCACCAGTCTCCAGCGCAGCCGTCTCACCAGAAGAAACGGACCAACGCCGCTCCCCCGCTCCCCACTCAGAAGAGAGGTCGCACTAGAAGATAGTCGACATCCCGTCGGTTCCTCCCAAGAGACCTTATGACAGGACTGAAGCGGAAAACGCCGCGGTAGTGGCTGCCTACAATAAGGCTTTTTTTGCACCAAAAAAGCCCGAGCAAAAGAAGGTACATGATGCAAAAACCAAAAAGTGGGCTAAGTCCTTCCTTGAGCAGCCATCCCAGATATCGATGAATCTGCCATCTGACTATGGTCGTGAACTTAGTAAGCTAGCACGTGCCCAGTCTGAGCAGAACAAGGGAAGAAGTGCAAAAAGCGGGAAACAAATTGCCCAGCTCGGACAGCAGAAAAATCAATCGGTCCCCCCGCTCATAGTGTGTTCCGATGTCGACAAGGACTTCAGAGCCATTATGGATAAGGACCTGGAATTATTGGACCCCAGAGCCATAGCTGCTGCTAAAGAACATGGTATCACTGTATCGCAGGCCAAGGAAAATGCTACCGCCATGGGTATGACCCTTGGTCAACTTTTAGGCTATGAATATCAGCCATTGTTAGAGATAGCACGGAAATATGTCGAAGGGGAGCCTATGGTCAGTAATGAGGAGCTCACGCATCTATCAACACAGATGCGAAATCTGCATACCTGGTACCTGGTGCACACATCAAAGAAGGACGCGAAAGAGTGGTTTCCGTGGACGTTAGAGTGGAGCATTTCTTCAAACGTTACATTATACAGGTTCAACTGACTGAACTGTTCCAGTTATTCCAAAAGCGCGAACTCGACCAATCTATCCTCGCTTGCTATTGTCTGTAAGTGATTTATTTTCGTAATTAAGTCTCTAGCTCAGCTCGTTCATTGCCTGTATTATATTATCCTGACTATATATATATATATATCCTTTTGTACGCTATTATGCAGAATGAAGATGATGGAATGCAAAAGATCTAGAGTTTTTGAGGTTGGGTTTGTTGACCCATATATCGTTAATTCACATACGTTAGTCAATTTCCCCAAAGACGTGGAGCATGACCTGACCACCTTTTTAATCAAGCAAAATTTCTGTACGGAAATACTATTTCCTTACAACTTCAGGTGAGTGTTTCTGTCTTGTACATATTTTTATTTGGCTTTCTCGATGTTAAGTGAAATTGATGAGCTATGCATGTCTGCTTTATGTCAACGTCCGCAGGTTCCACTGGATTCTGCTAAGCATTCAACCTGACAAGTCCATAGTTGAAGTCCACGACTCATTAAGTTGGGACCAAGCGTTGTGGTCCGACATGAAAGAAATGCTCAACAAGTAATTTCAATCATTATCGCATTATATCGGCCTCTTTCGTTCGTTCCTGATATCAAGTAATTAATAACTCCTTTGTTCATTTTTTGCCAAAGCAGGTGTTGGACAATTTTGAAATAGAAGGTACCAGGTCCATTCAAAGATGAGCTAACTTATATAACGGTGAAAAGTCTGCAGCAGCCACCGGGGAGTAATTTATGTGGATTCTACGTTTGCGAGTTCATTCGCGAGCTGACCACTGAGCGGAGAACAACTAATTTCAGCGAAAATGCGGGAGAAGCTTGACCCAGAACAGCGCGTACGAGCAATTCAAGAGGAATTGGCGGGATTTCTGCTTAGGGAGGTCATCGATGAAAAGGGAGAACATTATGCTTCTGACGATGAACTACATATGTGATCTATCTCCATGTAATTAAATAGTTGTATTCTCGCAAGAGATCGAATATTAATTATATATGCATCAACGTGTACTGTGTATATAGTAGAGCGTATAATATGCGTACGGAAACGATGGAGAGCACGTCGGCGATGCGAAGAAGGGGGAGACGACGGAGGCACCGACGAGAGGGAGAGGGGGCATCGGCGAGAGGGGGCACCGGCGAGAGGGAGAGGGGGCACCGGCGAGAGGGAGAAACCCTAAATACAAAAAAAAAGAACTCATTGGTCCCGGTTCGTAACAAGAACCGGGACCAATGAGTCCCCGCCACGCCCAGCCAGAACTGGCCACGTGGACGAGCATTGGTCCCGGTTCGTGGACCAACCGGGACCAGCATTGGTCCCGATTGGCCAGTCCCGGTTGCCCGTCCAATCCGAACCGGGACCATAGGTGGTTTTTCCACTAGTGACTATTGTTTTTCTTGCTGATGAATTCGCTACTATCTTACTTTGGCCAAGGGCATGGGGGGCACATAGTAACGCGAATAGAACAAAATACGGCTAAGCAGAACTATGTCAAGAACAAATCAAGACATGGATATAATGAAAGCCTAAGATCATCACAATACCCACTAACAGATTTTTGGTTTTCTAGGGTAGACAATGGCGTGCTAAGGCGCCATGTTCCATTGTGTCGTGCCTCACACAACTAGATACGCTGAAATTTAATAGGCCTACCAAATACTTCCACAAGATTCTCCTGTGAAAAAACTAAAGCAATGAGTATTCGATGCTCATTATGAGCCATGAAAACAAATTTTCTAAAGCAATAAAGGATCTAGATAGTGCTGTACCTGTTTACAAAACATATAGCATCACACAACACAATATTATAATTTTACCATTAAACCTTACAAGGTATGAAGCTATAATCTCAAGAAAAACAAGCAAATCATCAGGTGTGTTTTGAAGTGCAAATCCAGAACTTTATCCAATGAACAGAAGGATGGTAAGAGATAGAATTCATAGTAAAGAGCTGAAAGCTAAACAATAAGAACATCAATAGAATTGAGATCAATACAAAGATTAGAAGAACATGGGGACAAATTTTGTATGCCCGTAAGAATGCAAAAACCAAAAGAATGGAGATCAATGCAACGATTAGAAGAACATGGGGACATATTTGGTATGTCATTAAGCGTGCAAAATGTTGGATATGGCACATGATTCTGCATTGCAGCAAAAACATATGTCACAACCATTGTTTAGAAAATCGGCCGGTTATCACTTATTGCGGTCAGACCGATAAGATAAGTGGATTTCGCCGGCATTTACCGGTCTGGCCGATATTGGAAGACTACGGCCAACCCCCCGGTCCGGGCCTGTCATCCCTGGCAGCTCTCTAGAATCTCTCTAGAGTGGTCGCACAGATCAACACTAGTATTTTTCTGCGCATTTTGTTCTCACTCGTACGCACCCAGGAAGGATATTCCAGTCGGTCACCCATTCTCAAATTGTTCCGGGCCAAGCACGCTTAACCTCGAAAATCTTTTCAGATGAGCTTCCAGAAAAGAAGTTGAAACTTATTGATATGCGTATTTTATCAATCCTATTAATCCCCGAGTCAGGATGTCACAGATATATCGGTTTTCACACCGATATATCACCGATATTCAACGATATATCACCGATATCGACCGGTAAATCTGTGGGACCCAACTTTTTAGCTCCCATTAGTTTATTTTTGTAGTCTTGATATCTTCTATTTGCGTAAATGGCTACTTTTTTTTTAGAAATGGGGAGTTCCGGCCTCTGCATCATGATGATGCACACAGTCTTTATATTAATTGAAAAGTAACAAAAAGTATTAAGTAGCTTATTACATCTCAAGGATCACTCAAAGTGGCGACATGAACCAGCCACATAAAAAGAGCTAACAGAAGACTACACATCTTGGAGCCTTCTAGTATGTTGCCACCCATGCTGGCAGCAAATAGCTCGGACCACCGCCATAAGACGGGTACAACCAGCATCCATAAGAGCCCGCTGCTCGATGGAAGGAGATAGGACCACATATGGATCCAATACGTGGCACGGTGAACAACCTGCAAAAAATGAGCACCTCCAAGTTTGTTAAACACAACATCATTTCTACAATTCCAAACAGCCCATAAAAAAAGCACAAACACCAATGCGAATCCGTGCTTTAGTGTCCTTATCTATTCCATCTAACCAATGTCCAAACATGTTTGCTACACTAGTACGAGGAGAGATATTAAAAGTGAAGTGGATGAGGCGCCAAATGTTTCTAACAAAAGGGCAGTGTATGAAAAGATGCTCCACTGTTTCATCCTCAGTGCAAAATGCACATTTCTTACAACCGACCCAATTCCTTTTAATCAAATTATCTTTATTAAGGATGACTTTCCTGTGCAGGAACCACATGAACACCTTGATTTTTAGGGGAACCTTTAATTTCCATAGATATTTCCGAAGGAATGGAGTGTGACCATGCAAATAATCTGCATACATAGATTTAACAGTGAACTGACCGGTCGTAGTTAAGTTCCATTTGAAGTTCTCCGCGTAAATGGCTACTTCTGGTTGCTTAAGAGGAATACATATGACATGGCTTACGGGTTTACATGATTGATCCTGATGTTATGAAAACCTGATTATTTTAAAATCCTTGCAATAAATAGTCAACCGATAAAATCGATAAATCGACTGATAAGCTAATTTATTTCTTTCTTGGTTCAACCAATAAGTTAACGAGAAGCGATATCCCGAAGATTGTTCACAACTCACAAGTGTGCAGTGTCACTTCATATAGATAAGGTAAAAAAGAAGAAACCAGAACCCTTGTTAGATGGTCCAACACGCTCCGAGACTATAGTCAAATAGGGGCAGGGGCAATTCACCCCTTTGGTCACTAGTGCCGCTATCAAGCGGCATATAAAATCCCTTTTCCCCAAACCAAACTTCTATCACAATGAATGTAGAGATTGTTCGGTTAATCCACTACCCAAGTTGATTGGGGTGGATTGGAGGGGATTTTGACTTGTTAGGGATTTAATCCATCCCAATCCATGTCAATCCCCCTTAAATTTAAGCAGACCGAATAAAAGGCCGTAGTAAGATCATGAGCAATAATGCTTCATTCAGACATGAGAAAGAGCTAAGCAGAACCATGAGAAATATATATAAGTTCGTCATTTGTAACTACATGTCCGCATGCATCTGTAACCATATATGCAATCCATCAAGTTCCATAAAAAAAATCTCATGGTTATATCTCTAACTATATCAAAGACAAGCACTTTCTCGCCCCCTCAGCGATCGTGAACTGTACAACTACAGTAAGTACTGTTCATTGCTACAGTATCCACAGTTCTTCGATCCCGGCCGTCGGCCGGCGATCGGACGGTCCACAGGACACGCCCGTGACGCTTTTGCATAAAAGCCCCTCCCAAAAAACAGATATCAACCCGCAGTACAGTAAATCCCGAGGCGACAGATCGATTTGCAATTAGAGAAAACTTCACGGACTTTTCTGCAAAACTTCCCACAGAACCTCTCCTTCCCCTTCTCTCTCCCGCACGCGCCCGCAAAGTCGCCGCCGCCGGCGCCGCGCATCGCCGCCGTTCTGCGCCTCCCCGCTCCAATCGAAGCTCACCGCGAGCACACCCGTCGCGTCCTTCACGTCCTCGCTGAGCGCCGCCTGCCGGGACGCGATGCGTGCACCGGAATCGCCGCCGCCGCGTTCCACATCCGCCGCCACCGTTTTGGTCGCCGGTCCCCTCCGGCAGCGGGAGCCGGACGCGGGCGCGGGCGCCGTCTCCGTCAGATGGAAATCCCCGTCAGGCTCGGCACCACGGAGGAGGAGGAGGAGCTGGACATATCGAGGTGCCCAAGTTCGTTGACCTCACCATGCCCAACGCCTTGTGCCCTCCTCCCCGTTTCTGCTCTCTCCCCCATCTCACATCCTCTCTTCCTTAGCAGCCGGAGGCGACGACGCAGAGGCACGCAGAGGTGCCGGCAGCGCGGTGTCTGGCCACGAGCGACCGCGTGTTGAAGCGCCTCCGAACGGCATCCGCCTGCAGCAAGCCTCCAGCCTAAATTTCCGGTCATCCTCATGACTTCCTCTCAAGCGAGGTGATGTGCTGCTCTCTCCTGGTTCTCCTTTTCTCTTAGATGTGCTATCGCCCGTGCTTGATCTTCTTTGCTTCTTCAACAATAGATATCTGCTTACTCAGATACCTCATTGATATGCCACCTCCGACACTACGGGAAAGCCACACTACACCGACGGCCTTATTGTACGCCGACGGCCAAATGTCGGGGCCGTCGGCGTACAGCACGGGCTAGGGCAGACGACGAGAAAGCCGTCGGCGTACGAAGCGCCGTCGGCGTAGACATACGTGCCCGACGGCTGCCGTCGGCGTTCTTACTCCCGTCGGCGTACAAACGGGCGGCATAACGGAACCGTCCAGCATCGTTGATACGCCGACGGTACTGCCGTCGGCGTACATGCGTTCTTATACACCGACGGCTGCCGTCGGCGTTTAGTTGTTTTATTTATTTATTTTCGTATATGATATTCATTTCTTTATTTCTCTATATAATATTTAATGTAGTTGTAATTTATATATATATTGGACCTATAATTGCCCTCCCAATTTCAGTATCCCACCCCCATAAAATAACGGTTTGAGTTTTCCGGAACCCAACCCTACAACATATACATGTAAAACAAATAAAAACTTTTCCTGGCTCACTAGAGAGAAAGTGAAGCCGGTGATGTCGGTCACACCTAGGAGTAGATTCTTGCACATTTACAACACACAACACACTTGTATACATATGGTATGTCACAACCTAGGTTTGGGTGGGGTTCCGACGCTCCGGGGCCCCGCTTCGGTGAAACCCTGAATCCGCTGGAAAAACCCTAACGTTTCCGTCTACCCCCATAGACGTGCGTCGAAAGGGGGTAGCCCAGTGGACTTTTTTGCTTGGTTGTGTTATGTTAGGCCATAGGAACATGAGAAACCAAAGTCTACCCCAAATCGACACACGATTCCATCCGGTTCGCCCTAAAGGGGAGTTTTCACCTCTAAGTGCAGAAACTCACTAGAGAGAAAATGAAGCCGGTGATGTCGGTCACACCTAGGAGTAGATTCTTGCACATTTACAACACACAACACACTTGTATACATATGGTATGTCACAACCTAGGTTTGGGTGGGGTTCCGACGCTCCGGGGCCCCGCTTCGGTGAAACCCTGAATCCGCTGGAAAAACCCTAACGTTTCCGTCTACCCCCATAGACATGCGTCGAAAGGGGGTAGCCCAGTGGACTTTTTTGCTTGGTTGTGTTATGTTAGGCCATAGGAACATGAGAAACCAAAGTCTACCCCAAATCGACACACGATTCCATCCGGTTCGCCCGAAAGGGGAGTTTTCACCTCTAAGTGCAGAAACTCACTAGAGAGAAAGTGAAGCCGGTGATGTCGGTCACACCTAGGAGTAGATTCTTGCACATTTACAACACACAACACACTTGTATACATATGGTATGTCACAACCTAGGTTTGGGTGGGGTTCCGACGCTCCGGGGCCCCGCTTCGGTGAAACCCTGATTCCGCTGGAAAACCCTAACGTTTCCGTCTAACCCCATAGACGTGCGTCGAAAGGGGGTAGCCCAGTGGACTTTTTTGCTTGGTTGTGTTATGTTAGGCCATAGGAACATGAGAAACCAAAGTCTACCCCAAATCGACACACGATTCCATCCGGTTCGCCCTAAAGGGGAGTTTTCACCTCTAAGTGCAGAAACTCACTAGAGAGAAAGTGAAGCCGGTGATGTCGGTCACACCTAGGAGTAGATTCTTGCACATTTACAACACACAACACACTTGTATACATATGGTATGTCACAACCTAGGTTTGGGTGGGGTTCCGACCCAAGTTTGTTGTCATTCGTCTATGTACCCAAGTTTGTTGTTATTCGTCTATGTACCCAAGTTTGTTGTCATTTGTCTATGTTTTGTTCTATCTTAGTTGCTACTACTCTGTTTCGATTAATTTTAATAAATTGCAAGGGACATAAATAAAAAAATGGTCAACTCATACGCCGACGGCATTGCCGTCGGCGTATAGGTTGCCCTAATAATTAGTACAAGCCACCTGGTCGGAGCGGAGACAAACAAAAAAAAACGTGCCCCACGCCGTGCGCCTCCTCCTCCCCCATCCTGTGCGCCTCCTCCTCCCCGCCCTCGATCCGCCGCCGCCGCAGCCTCCCGCTTCGGCCGCCGCCGCCACGCGGGCCACCTCCCGCCGCCCCGAGGTCGCGCCCCGGCCGCCTCGACGCACTCCCCACGCCGGCCACCTCCCGCCGCCCGAGGTCGCGCCCCGGCCGCCTCGACGCACTCCCCACGCCGGCCACCTCCCGCCTCGGCCGCTCCTCCCCGACCCGGCCGCCTCCTCCCCCATCCCGTGCGCCTCCTCCTCCCCCATACCGTGCGCCTCCTCCTCCCCGACCTCGATCCGCCGCCGCCGCCTCCTCCCCCATCCCGTGCGCCTCCTCCCCGCCCTCGATCCGCCGCCGCAGCCTCCCGCTTCGGCAGCCGCCGCCACGCGGGCCACCTCCCGCCGCCCCGAGGTCGCGCCCCGGCCGCCTCGACGCACTCCCCACGCCGGCCACCTCCCGCCGCCCGAGGTCGCGCCCCGGCCGCCTCGACGCACTCCCCACGCCGACCACCTCCCGCCGCCCGAGGTCGCGCCCCGGCCGCCTCGACGCACTCCCCACGCCGGCCACCTCCCGCCTCGGCCGCTCCTCCCCGACCCGGCTGCCTCCTCCCCCATCCCGTGCACCTCCTCCTCCCCGACCTCGATCCGCCTCGGCCGCTCCTCCCCGACCCGGCGTCGCATTGCGGGACTTCTTCTGCTGCTGAGGAGCGTCCTCCACCTTCTCCGGCCACCGATCACGCTTCGAGGGTAAGAAATTCATCGCCTTTCTTGAATGTACCTAGGTTTTTACTTTGGTGGTAGAGTATAAATTAGGTGTGTAGTTTAGGTACATTTTTGTGTTGTTTTTGTAGTGTAGGAAATTTAGTGGTAGGAAATTTAGTGTTAGAAATTTAGTCGACCAAGTGTTAGTAGAAATTTTGCTAAGGTGGTAGAGTATAAATTAGGTGTGTAGTTTAGGTACATTTTTGTGTTGTTTTTGTAGTGTAGGAAATTTAGTGGTAGGAAATTTAGTGTTAGAAATTTAGTGTTAGGAAATTTAGTGTTAGAAATTTATTAGAAATGTTATTAGAAAAATTTGCTAAGTCAATTTGGAATGATCGTCGTATAAAAATTTAGTGTAGGTGATTTGCTGTTTTTTATGAGTCGAAAGAAATAATGTTGTCTTCTTGGCTATTCTTAATGCAAGCCGATGATTAGAATAGTCCATTATGCTTGCAAGAAGACTGTCTACAGAACCAAGGGTAAATGCAAGAACAATGCATTTATTTCTACTTCGTTCTTGTAGGCACTCTTTTTGCTAACTAATGGCTTTGACATATGAGGCTTCAGATGTAAAACCACGTTCCCTATGCATAGTCATCTCCTTAATATCTTCGTTATTTGGACTAAAAAAAGTCCCTTTGCTTGCAGGATTCCTACTCTAGTGGCAGCAGAGCTTGAGTGCAGGTATAAAAATGCTTGAAGTAGATTTCACATATATTCATTTCATATATGACTAACCCCTGTATCAAATGCTTTTACTTAACTAAGTATCATGTCGGAGCCGGAGCGAAAGTTTCGTGGTGTTCACCGGAGACACACGAAGATCCCGACTTGGGCAGCTCAGATCACAGTGGATCACAGGAAGATCCAGCTTGGTACTTTCAGGTGCCCGTGGCAGGCGGCCCGCGCCTACGACTGCGCGGCGGTCCAGCACTTTGGGGCGAGAGCGATCCTCAACTTTGAGGATGAGCGGAGCGTGGCGCATATGTTAGCGCCAGATGGCATGAGGATCGCGACGAAGGCCGAGGAGAGGGAGCACCGGCAGGCAGAGAGGCTGCTGAGGGCGCGCCACCAGCGCGAGGAGGATGACCCCTTGGTCAAGGATCTCCTCCTTGATCCCCAGGTGATGGCGGTCCAGTACCAGGTCTCAGCGAGAGCCGGCAGCAGCGCGGGCAGGGCGAGGCCGGCCCCTCCGGCACGCAGCAGCAGGAGGACTCTAGCAGCACGTCCTCTTGGTGGGACCGCGACGACGACGTCACTGACACCGGCGCGAGTCGAGTTTAGGATGTCTATCATGTCCTGTTGTGTCGTACTAGACTTATTATGCTACATGTCGTACTGCTAGACTTATGATGCATGCATGCTACCTATGTATTATTGTGCTACTTGTCTATATGTGTTATGTTTAGCTAATATGTTACATCGTTTATGGTTTATTCTGTTTTATGTTTAATTATTAGGTAAAATGGAGGGATATTTGCTTATATATTTCGATTGTTTGTACTTTTTAGATGACGTAGCTTCCCGCCAGCCAGCACCGTCGGTCCCGCGCGTCGTCGCGGCTTCTCCAGCTGAGGAGGGGCCGCCTCGGTGCCCTTTGTTTTGTCGCCCTCTTCCGGAGCACGTCCTCGACCTTCTCCGGCCACCGATCACGCTTCGAGGGTATAAATCTTTCGCCTCTCTTGCTGCATAGGTTTATTTTGGTCTAGATCACCAAGTCAGTCGCGTAACCCGAGTCAGATCCCATCCGGAAGGGTTACAAATTTATAAATATGCAGGATTGTCCATCTTTGCATATTTATAACCGTAACACTTCCGGGTTGTCCTGTTGGACAGTCCGAGTACGTGTAGATCGGGTCGTGTTCCACGTTCTACCCCTTCCTGAGACGGAATTTCGGCAGCACCTCCCTGTTGTTCTTCGGATGCACACCCTCTCGGCTTGACAAGCTCGAGACGTGTATTCTGAAGAACAGCGGGGAGGTGCTGCCGAAATTCCGTCTCGGGTCGGGGTAGAACATGGGACACGACTCGATCTACACGTACTCGGGCGGGATAGGCCCCTACCTATTAGAAGTGTATGTGAACCCTTGCATGTTGTAAAAGATAAAATTTGGCCGTAATAAAATGGTGACATTGCATGCAAGAAAATAAAAATATGATGCATTTAATTTCATGTTATTATTATTTGGCTCACAGTAAAGCAGCAGAGGATGGCAGATAATGGGTGGATGTACAGTGGCCGAACTAGTTTGGTTGACAAAACAGATGAGTGGGTATGGAAGACGCATTTGTTAGTGAAGGAGTTAGCGCGTAAGGGTTTAGAGTCAGGCGCTCGTGGACAGTGCCCTTGCCCTCGTTGCAAGTTTCGTACACGTCAGGGAAAGGATGATATGATTAAACACCTCTTCTCTCGTGGGTATATGCCGAACTTCGTGACGACAGTCAACTTTGATGAGTACGAGCGCGAGAGTGGCAGGGTGATGCGGCAGCGGATCAATGGCAATGAAGATGATGGGATTAGAAACTGGCTAGATGATCTCCGTGCTGGCGACATGCCAGATTCGCCACCATCACAGGAGGAACCGGAGGAACCTCCAGAACCGGAGGAACCGCGTGAACCGGACGAACCGCGTCAACCAGAGGACCCAGAGCCAACCGCGAAGGCCTTCTTTGCTATGATGGCCTCGTCTCAGAGGCCTCTGTACGAGGGTGCAAAAGTTTCTCAGCTCGATGCCATCTCGCAAGCACTAGCCAACAAGCTCCAGTATGGCAGCACCCGTTCATGCTTTGAAGCGCATCTGCAAACAACTGGTAACCTGTTGCCTGAAGGGCATTGTCTGCCTCAAAGCATGTACGAAACGAAGAAAATCCTGCGAGATCTCAGCATGGATTATCAGAAGATAGATTGTTGTCCAAAAGGATGCCTTTTGTTTTGGAAACAGTTTGCCAATGACAAGTACTGTATCTTGTGTAAGGCCTCTAGGTATCATGTGGTAAAAGGACCCGATGGTACGAAGACGCAGTCAAATGTCGCCATTAAGATTCTTCGTTACCTCCCATTCATACAAAGAATCAAGCGGCTTTACATGAACAAAGAGTCTGCCACACAGATGCAATGGCACAAAACGGGGAAGAGATACAAGGATGAGCACGACCGGGAATTGATGGGACATCCATCTGATGGTACGGCATGGAAGAACTTTGATGCGAACCACCCCGATGAGGCAGCAGATGCTCGAAACGTGAGAATCGCGATAGCAACCGATGGATTCAATCCATATGGTTTGTCGACTACCGCGTACAGCTGCTGGCCCGTGTTTGTTATTCCGCTCAATCTCCCTCCTGGAGCCCTAATGCAAAAGAAGACCATGTTCCTCTCGCTGATCATTCCAGGTCCTGAATATCCGGGGAAGAATTTAAGTATGTACATGCAGCCAATTGTGGATGATCTGAACCACTCTTGGCACCACGGGACGTTGACATATGATCGTGCATCGAAGACAAACTTCTTGATGAAAGTTTGGTATCACAATTCCATGCATGACATGCCCGGGTACGCCCTATTCTGCGGATGGTGTACAGCTGGTAAGTGGCCATGCCCAGTGTGCAGGAACCGACTTGAGTTCATGTGGCTAACGGCGGGACGGAAGTATTCCGCGTTTGACACACATCGAAAGTTCCTCAAAAGAGGGCATCCGTTTAGAGAAGACAAAAAGAACTTCAAGAAGGGCAGAGTTGAGCGTGAAGAAAAAGCGATACCAACTTTCGATGGTGCAGCTGTTGACGCCGAGCTAAGTGCTCTCGTGCCTGCTGGGAGAAAAGGCCCACGATATGTGGGAT
Organism: Poa pratensis; assembly: GCA_947311845.1. Lineage (NCBI taxonomy): Eukaryota > Viridiplantae > Streptophyta > Magnoliopsida > Poales > Poaceae > Poa > Poa pratensis. The sequence goes on from CAMZMU010000090.1 coordinate 43,719,771, forward strand.
ATGGTGTGTCGCACAACTGGACTCACGTGGCAGGCTTGACGCAACTCGAATATTACAAGGACCTCGAACTTCCCCATAGCATCGATGTGATGCACACCGAAAAGAATGTTGGAGAGTCCCTCTTTCACACAATCCTGAACATTACCCCGAAGTCGAAGGATAATGTTAAGGCTAGAGTTGATGTTAAGAAGCTCTGTGATAGGGAGAGAATGCACATGAAGCCTCCTGAAGGCCGTCAAAAGAACTGGTTCAAGCCGCATGCTGACTTCTGCCTTAATAGTATGCAAAGGTCTGAGGCATTCCATTGGCTCAAATTCGTCGTGATGTTCCCTGATGGCTATTGTTCGAATATAAGTAAGGGAGTCAATATACAATCGGCAAAAGTCACCGGGCTCAAGAGTCACGACTATCATATATGGATTGAGCGGCTGCTACCGGTGATGGTTCGAGGGTATCTCCCCGACCGTGTCTGGCGAGTGCTCGCGGAGTTGAGCCATTTCTTCCGCACGCTCTGTGCTAAGCAAGTATGTCCCCTGATTATTCAGAAGCTGCATGAACTAGTGCCGGAGTTGCTGTGCAACTTAGAGACGATATTTCCGCCAGGCTTCTTTACTCCGATGGCACATCTTGTTGTGCATCTTGCGAATGAGGTACTCTTGGGTGGACCGGTGCAGTTTCGTTGGCAGTTTTGTATTGAGAGAGAGTTTAAGTATATTCGAACCAAATGTGGAAACAAAAATAAGATTGAGTCATCCATAGCCGAGGCAACTATCCTTCAGGAGATGGCAGACGCCAGGCTAACGTACTACCCCGATGATGTTCCCACTATGCATAACCAGGCCTCTCGGTACAATGTCGACGAGCCCAAGCGAGACCCCAAGCTCGTCCTCTTCCAGTGTCCCGGTGGCAAGAGCGGTGGCCCAACAAGGTATAACTTGACCAATGATGAGCTGGAGTGCATAATGCTCTATGTGCTTATGAACATGAAGGAAGTGACCCACGACGAGCAGGGAGAAGAGGGCAGTTTCCTTAGGTAAAATGGGGAACAAATTACTTTGCAACTACTATCATGATTTCGTTCTAATACGTATTTTCTCCTTTTAGTCAATTCACGGATGAAATGTGGTCGGGAACATCAGATGGACCCAATGAAGCCGCGTTGGACACTCTTTTGAAAGAGCCTGCCCCCGGAAAGAAAAAATTCACGGTTTGGTTCAGGGAAAAGGTAATTTCAAACCTGTCCCTTCTACCTTGCAATTCGTGTCTTATCCCTCTTACTAATGCACAAAACAATTTGTACTTGTAGGGAGCTGATGCCAACGTTGTGATGTCAGATGAGTTGAGATGTGTCTCCCAAGGTTGTAACCGTAGAGTCGAGAAGTATGAGAAGTATGATGTGAATGGGTACCGCTTCCATACAGAGCATCACCAGAACAGTCGGCCTAATGCAAAGACTATAAATACCGGGGTCTTCACCAAAGGAGCCGGTAATTATGATTACTACGGAAGGTTACAGAACGTATATGAGCTGACGTTCAATAACACGAACATATCACTCAAGCTTGTTGTGTTCAAATGCCACTGGTTCGACCCTGAGCATGGAACCAAAAGTACCCCTTCCATTGGGTTAGTTGAAGTTAAGCCTTCAACCACCTACAATGGATCCGATGTCTTTGTTGTGGCTCACCAAGCCTTTCAAGTTTATTATTTGCCCTACCCATGCAAGAAAGAGGGACTCATTGGTTGGGAAGTCGTGTTCCATGTATCGCCACGTGGTAAGCTACCCATGCCCTCCGAAGACGATTACAACAACATTGACCCTAAAACATACGAGGGGATTTTCTATCAAGAGGAACAAACCTTTGGGGACTTTGGCATACAAGGTCTTGAGGACCGCGAGGACAATGCACAAACAGGTGGTGACGTAGTGGTGAATCTAAAGGATATAGATATGCTCAACAAGTTACAGAGTGATAGTGATGACGATGATGAGCCTCCACGTGCGAGGAGGTTCCAATATACAACACTCGTGATAGTGATGTTGATAGTGATGTTGATAGTGATGATGACAACCCAGGACTTAACTATGAGAGTGATGATTAGGGGTGAGGGTCTTTTATGTCCTTTTGCGTACTATTTACTTTTCAACATGCTTCTTCTTAATTGCATTACGTCTTTATTCTTATTTACTACATTTTTCAACATGCTTAAAAGTTTATCCTTTCTCAATGCAGGTGATTGACCAAGATGAGCCAAGGCAAGGAATCATCGGCCTCGGGCTCTCGGGAGGTGTAGGATGTGTTCGGGTGTAGCGTGTGTGAATTCGAACTTGTTTGGAGTTTGTATGAATGCTTGGATGAATTTGAATCATGTTTGTGTCATTTGGATATGTATGTGATGTTTTATTTGATGTTTCTGTGATGTTTTATAATTTGTGCAATTTTAATTGTATTTAAAATGCGCCAGAAACCAGCAGCAAAAAGTTTCAGAAACTGAAAATATGGTCAAGTCTACGCCGACGGCATCGGCTAGTATGCTGCGGGGACGCACAGGATGGCGCCACGTCGACGCTGGAGGACCATATGGTCATCCCTACGCCGACGGCATTGCCGTCGGCGTAAGACTCCTCCCAGACGCACCAGATCAGCACACGTGGCAGCCTAGGCCGACGGCACTGCCGTCGGCGTATAGGTGGAGCAGACGGAGACGTTCGACGTCCGTTTTGTGGGTCCCACTGCGGCGTCGCCGACGGCGACGGATACGCCGACGGTAGTGTTCGTACGCCGACAGCGTCCTACGCCGACGCCGATACGCCGACGGCGGCCGTCGGCGTAGGCCTACGCCGACGGCGATTGTTGCTACGCCGACGGCGGCCCGCCGTTGGCGTTTCGACTGTTTCCCGTAGTGCGAGTTCATGGTGTTCATGCTCGCTAGGTATTCGACGAGTTTTCCAGATGAGCTAATGTGTTTTCTCTGGGTGAAGTGCAGGCTGGACAAGAGACCTAGAGGGCCCGCCAAGGCCAGCCTGAGCTTTCTTGATTTGAGCTGTCAGTCGCTGCCAAGCCTGCTATGGCATCATCAAAGTACTTTTGTAATGGTGCTATTTGCTGATATATATTGATCCTTATTTGTACTATCTCCCTCACTATTTTCACTCCAGTACAACAAACGGCTGGCCTTGCTGATGGTTGTTTTCTTCAAAAGTGAGTTATGATTGAACTGATTTAATTGATTATGGCCAAGTATGACGATTCTACAAGAAGCGGACAGTGAACTTACTGCTTATTTCAGCATTTTTTGTTACAAGCATAATGGAAGCCAGCAGATATGGTGTACTGCTCTTTCAAGAAAAATGTGGTAGCTACGACAGATGGATGTTTGGTACCCAATATGCTATTTAGTTTAATGGTATCTTAGGGAGATACTTATCCCATGGTTTTTCCGTAGTCTCCAGCTGTTTCTGGCCTCTCTGAAATTTATTAGATGGACATCTATTAATGATTCACAGGTATCTTCCTCTACTACTTATTTTGCTGTACCTTCAGCTCTTGCTTATAATCCAGCAAATTCAAGTACTGTCTATATCATGTGGGTGTTACCACGGACATCCCAATTCACCACAGCAGGTAGCATGACTTGGTGTCCTTTTTTTCGTATACAGAAAAATACACGTTGTAGATTAGAAGGTGACATGCTCCTTTAGGCTAGCAGTGATTGCAAAATACTTGCTTTTTGAAACAAGCAACACTTAGTTTGTGTCTGCTTCTTGGTTTTCACTTATTCAGCACTTGTGCAACTATCACCGGAAGTATCTGTCAGGTTCACTTTCAAGATCATGATTTATGATTTTATTCTTCTACAGTATTGGTGAACTACGTGAGTTTTATGAGAATATCTGTTGGTGTTATTGTACGTTTATTTAGTGTCAGATGACTTAATTTAATAGCTTTTGCAGCTTCTGTGTTATTTAACTGTGGGTGTTTCAGCCAAAATCTGCTTATTCTCACACGGATGCCAAGGTATGATATTGGAAGAGGTAAAGATGGGAATGTACTTTGACAGAATTTCAGTTCTAAGAAAACGGCGAATATATACTATATATAAGTAAAATGATCACCCGTTAACTTTATAATTTCATTGGCAGATAAACAAAGACCTGCATCTAGAGACTAGATCTTGAATATAGTGCTTCTTCCAAGTGCTTTGGTTGCTCTGATCATGTCAGCGGAAACACCTTTCCATCAAGCTTCCAAGCATCACTTTACAACCACAGGACACTAAAGATAGAGTTCTCTTTCCTGCCTCACTGAATGAAATAAAAAATAGAACTACTAAACCAAGCAGCGAAAATAGCAACTTATCCTAAAAAACATCAATAAATACTCCCATTGTACTATACTTTTTTTTGGTCAAACTGTAATATAAGTTTTGCAGATTACCATGGTACACGTAAATTTTGCAGAGTGCCATGGTAGGCGTCTATATAAAGGAAAATTTCTGAATGTGATGACATGTAATCTCTCCATGTTCTTTAAAAAGTGTACATAAAGGAAACGTTCAGATTCTTTATGCAAAGAGGATCACTTAATATGTCAATAAGTTTCAAGGCCACTTTAGGTATGTATTTTTTTACTTCTATGTTTTGTCGAAATATAATCCAATACATAGAACATATGCATATATTATCTTAAGGAGAAAATATTCCAAATTGTTAGAATTTCCTTTTGATCTGAAGTGTAATCAAGTCAATGCTCAAGTTCTGTTTTCTTTGTTCTGGCAGTGCAAAAATGCAAAATTGTTTACAATGTTCAGTAGGTGCTCAGTTAACTTTGTTAAATTTTGAGTCACTATTTCCTACAGGCTCATGAAGATTTTCTTTTGTTAGAATTTCCTGGAAGCTTTTTCAAACATCCGTGTGCTATCTCAAACATCTATACACTAGCCAGTGCAATTCTTTCCAATTTCAGTATCTCATCTTTCTCAACAACATTTTTTTTCTCAGCTAAAAAAGTTTCATGTGTACTCGAAGAAAGCATGTTTAAATATATGATATAACACTATAAGTGCTTTTTGATGGAGAAATATTATGTTGCAATTGAACATGAAAGATGTCAGATTTTGCTTACGGTTCAAATCTCTTTTTAGGACAATCAAATCCAAAGATGGCTGATGCAGCGGACGAGAAGATGTAGCAATGGCAGCTCATATAGATGGCAGCCAGCATCATCGGGAAACCATACGAGCTATCCATCCTGAATCCTAACCATTGTCGTGAGAATAAAATGGAAATAGTGTTTGTCCATCATGCAGTTATGTGTTGTCTTCTTCTTTGCTATTTTTTTTTCTTTGCTGCTGAGAGAAAATAAAGATGCAGGCTTTGTAATCGAGCTATTAATGTTATGTAACTTCCTTCCCTTTAGAGGTGTTGCTCCCGTCCATCCTCATAAGTGATGCAGCCAGATAATAACTTTGTAGACGTTTGAATGGACCACAATTATTTTTCACGAACCTTGGCCTAGATTTGAATCTGCATCGCCTAAATCTATGATGGTTAGTGATGTGATAAGCCACTATATACAATTTTAAGCTCTTACTGAATATAAGAAGTGCAAAACATTTTATGTTCTTAATTACTTTTTCTTTTAGTATTTAAGAATTGATGTGTGTAAGAATATAAATTTATAGTTGAGTGTGTAGGATCTCAGTCCATCCTTCCCTGCAATGGCTAATATTCTTGCAACAATTTTTCAGTGTGACTTCTTAATGAACGGTGTTGAACAGTGCTTCAATCCGCGCCGTCGGTTCCTCATCCAACGGCCCACGCGGTCCCGCTCGCACCATTTTGCAAAAAAGTACTCGCAACGCCAGAAATTGCCTCAAAGTCCACAACAAACCGAGAAGGACTGCTTTGCAATTACAAAAAACACCAGGAGCCTTTTTGAAAAGCAACCACAAAATCCCCACTCCCTCTTCTTCTTCTCCGCGCGAACCTGAGATCGCCGCGGCCTATTTGATTATGTCAAATTCATGCATGTTCCAATAACTTTGAATCATGTTTATATAAAAGCACTAAACAACTAACTTATGAACTTATGGGGTTGTCTCCAATTTATGTTGTCAATTTTACTTGAACGCCACAGAACTAACAAATTTGAACTTTTAAAATTGGTGGATATTGGGAGAAAATCCAAATGCACATGCTTTAATTATGTGAAGCAAATGCTCTAATAATGTGAAGTTGAATTTTTAATAAATGTTCATATCATCATTCCCTCTAATAAAGGCCTCAAAATGAACATTTCAAATACATAAATAATTGGATGTAATGCAAATGAACATTGCCTAATATGAAATCTAGCTGAACAAATGCGCATTCCTACGCATTAAGGACTTAAATTAAATGTTAATGGAAAAAAGGAAAAACATATTCGAATATTAGAATATGCTTCAAAAAAAATAGATACTTCAAAATATGCAAATATGTTCAGGAAAAATAACTGCCAACTATTTATGCTAAAATGCAAACATGATTTGTGGACAAATTTTTTTTTCGAATATTTTGAACTGGTGAACATTTACAAAAATTCCAAATTAACTTCCCCTAAGTATGTGGAGCTGAATTTAACAAATGCTCACACAGTACATGCCCTCTAATTATGGACTCAATTTGAATATTTCAATTTGGAAAATATTTTAGAAATAACCAAAATTAACTTCCTCAACATATGAAATTCAGGTGCGGTTCTTCAAAATATAGATTAACTAATTCCCAAAAAAAAAACGCACAATCAGTAGTTTAAAAAAATAGCCATAAAAAATATGAAAAAAATTATCAAAATAACCACAAAATATATGCTACCTACTTGCGACAATATACAAACATTTTTCAACATCTCAACTTACCAAACATTTCGACAAAACCTAAATGCATTCCTTCTAAAAAATGGATTTGAATTTCCAAAATACTTATATAGTGTATTTCTCCTGATTAAGTAGATTAATTAAATATCTATGTCAAACTACAAACACACTTGAACATTTAAATTCGCTAAAAAAAAATTGGAGTTACTCCAGACAATAAATTACGACGAATTTTAACGTTTCAAATCACAACATTCCGGATGGGGTCTACTAAATGATGGAATATAAGATCTGTTTATATTTAATTTCAACGAATATTTTTTTATGAACTACAAAAGATAAAAGAAATATGAAATATTCCAAGTTTTGTTTAAACAATAGAAAAAGATAAAAAAGGAAGTACTGTTTATGCAATGTTCCAATTCCTTAAACAAATGATAATGCAGCCATTTTTTTACAATACTCCAAATGCTTCACATCTCACTTAATAATGGTGTCATTTATCTAAAAACTACGACTACTGTTCCACTTTATAATAACAAAATAAAAAACATATTTGCAAGTTGCAATTTATCCAATATTTTAGCGAATACTCCGATATTCCACAAAATAAAACCAAAATGCTCACCAAAAATAACTGCAGTATACTCATAACAAATACAAATTTATTTAAACATTTCAATTTGGCCAACATTTCGACACCACATGAACAAACTTTCCCCAAATGTGGAATCAAATTCAAATGGATTGTTTTGATTTCAATTAAATATTGACGCTGAAATACAAACATGTTTGAGCACTTCAAACCTTCGAACATTTGAATATTGTACACAATATATCAGAAATGCACACAAAAAATGCTACCTATTCAAACAAATGTTGCAACACTCCAATTTAGCCAACATTTTGGTCAACAAAAAAAAATTGCACAAAAAAAATCACCAAGGGCGTGGCGTGACGCCACGCCAAAATTCAACTAGTTAGCCATTTATATGCAAAGGTATTTTTCTATTAGCCATTGAACACAATAATGCAAATATAAAAATTGTGTTTCTCAGAAAGTTGCCGATTGAATTTTCAAGCCTTCCACCATCTGTGGCAAAGTTGACATTCAGGCAACTTCTTTGCTAGTAGCATTACATCACGACAATAAGTAAAAGATGCAGAACCCAAAGCATTAAAATAAACCACGATTATAGAAGGCCAAGAAAAAATAGTGGTGGTACGAATTTCAGAAATACTTAAAAGGTAAAAAATGCCTTCTTTGATTTAACTTTCAAGTAAATATCACCATGCGCCATTCATGTAGATTCAGCACTCCACCTACATATATACTTCCATTTCAGGCTTCATAAATCATGTCCTATATATCAAATCCCCTGACAAATCAATGCAAATATGCAATATTGTGCGTCTATGCTGCACGTGTCATCATCACATGGCAGACCCTTTTATCATCTATTTTCAACGGCCAGAAACACTAAATTTGTGATTTTCCTTGCAAAACGACGACTTGGCAACTTGCATTGATAAATAAAGTTTCACGTGAAGATGGACTTGCGTTGCGAAGAGACGGAAACAATGCATATTTGCACGCAAAATGACGACACAAAACAAGAACCAGAGATTCATGCTGGAACACGAAAAAAAACTGGTAACATTGTTGGATATGTCCAGTTTAGCTTAAATAGCATCATCTCGCTAAAATATATTTATGTTCCGATGATGCATCAATGGAACTTTATGTGCAGCTTAAATAAGATATCGTCTCCCTAGATGCCGTAACCTGCTTATATCTGGGTCCTCGTTCTCATAACCCAAAATTTGCTAAGATTCTGAAGGGCTCAACTCTGTTCGGGACGGGCTTAACGATTTGGTGTTGAAGGCTTAACACCTGCTCCCTCCGTTGCAATTTAGATGATTTGCTATCCACCACATGTGGATGTATATCTATGCATGTAACATGTCTAGATACATCCACATGTGATGTATAGCAAGTTATCTATTTTGGAACAGATGGAGTAGCAAGTGAGTCTTAGAACCTAAAAGTGCAAAAGCTAGGAACCCAAATTGGAGTTGAAGTACTCCAGGCTAACATGGATTTTTCAGGTTGAAGAACGATACCTGGAGGAAACGGCATATGGGCACGGTATCAAGGACGTTGAAAGTCCGAACTTTGTTGAACTTGACGAGATCAAAATACTGGCCATAGTTCCCAACATACGAGCGCAAATCATCATCCGTCGCCACCTGGAGGAACTGCAAGATTTAGAATCCGAGCTACTGCATGCATGCTTCCCTGCGTACGAAATCACGCCGGAGAATCAATAGAGACTCCAGGAGAGCAGAGGATCACAGACCTTGACATCGAAAGACTGAGCCGGCATCGCGGCGAGCCGGAGACCGGCGACGACTGTGGAAGAGCGACGGGGTGACGACGGCGGGAGGCGACAGAATTTCGCTCACTGCAGATTCTCGAATGGCTCGGCCTCCTGGAAGCGGCAAGTTGGGCGTGGGTTTGCACTTTGCACAAAGGCGGCCTAGGGCGATAGTCTACGATCCATGAGATTTTTTGTTTCTTTTGAATTGCACGATCTATGAGATTACCAAGTCAACTCAAACACAGTAATACACACAGTCTCAACTAGGGAACAGTTATAGGATGCAGATTTGTGGCACCCGAGCACCCGTGAACGCTATATGAAATTTTGCGCTCGAAACGCGTCACACGAACACGTCCTCGTGTACCGCGGTGCCGGGGGAGATACTCCGCAACTCGTACCACGAGAGGCCTGCTTCCAGCGCGATACGCAAGACAGCAAACAGGCGCTTTTTTGACCGGACGCCACAGCCCCTCGGGAAGCGCCGTCAGAGGAAGCCGGCGACGATTGGCTGAACTAAGCCGGGCTTGGCCGCTCTTATCTCGGTTTTCGATATTCGGTGAAATCTACGCGAAGTTGCCGAACAACGGAAGAACGAACAAGGGTTTGAGGGAAAAAAAAGTAGGTTGTATTGATAGGTTGTCGATTGTTTGCTTAATTTCAATCGGCTATCACCTCTCGATCACATATATATGAGGCGGCTGGACTTCCCGTACAAGTATTGGACTATGACAAGGTTTACAAATCATAATCTAAATCGAATCCATATCTAAACTATGCAATTTCTTGGCCGACTTCGTTGGCTTAAAACTTGCTGGCTAATTTGGAAAGTTGCCTTTTGCATGCCTTCCGTTTTGCCTTCAAAGTTACCTTTCTTTAGACATAAGATATCTTAATCGGCTTCGTATTGGACGCAGACTTCAGCATTCGTCCGGCTTCTTAGTAAAGTTGCCTTCCATCTTACCGCCTTGATCTGGGAAAGTTTTCTTCACCTTTTCCGCCTTGATCTTGACTTTGAAAGTTGTCTTTTCCGCCTTTATTTGACTTGAAAAAGTTGTCTTCTTTTGTAGGCTTGATCGGTGGAAAGTTGTCTTCTTTCTTGCCGGCTTGTTTTGACAAAGTTAGTTTCTCTTCTGCCGGCTTGTTTTGACAAAGTTGGCATCTTTTCTGCCACCTTTATTGCCTTCCTTTAACTTAGCTTGTTAGGTCTTTTTGATAACTTTACACTCCTGAATCCGACTTCCGACTTGTTCCAGTTGCTGGATTATTGGCTGCCTTCTTCTGGCCTTCTTTTCCTGGAAACTTTCCCAGATCATCATTTTAGCCTTCTTTGCAGCCTTCTTCGAACCGCCAAGTGTTCCTTGAATCTGAAACTGGCAATCTGCCAAAAACGGGTGCTAACACATGCCCCCCTGTTTTCTAGTAGAGCTTGCGTACTAGAAAATATTCAATCTAGAAGTTTATTGTCTTAGGGCGATGCGCTTAAGCTCATCGGCCATATACTAAGAGCGATATATGTATATCGGCCATACGTGCAACTCATGCAGTCTGCCACATGCTCGGGTGGAACTTCTTCAGGTATTTTCCATTGATAGCTCTAGGCAGCATGCCGCCTTCCAATGTTTCCACCAAATAAGAGTTGCCAGGTACTATTCTCACGACTCGCAGTGGTCCTTCCCAGGTTGGGGACCATTTGCCAAATTCCCGGCTTCGGGAGCCAACTGGCAATATAGCTTTGCACACCATGTCGCCAATTTGAAAGTCTTTAAGCCGGACCTTCTTATTGTAAGGTTTTGCCACCCGCAACTTTTCCTTCTCAATCTCTCTTAAAGCAATAACACGCTTGTCGGCTATTTTATCAACATTTTATGATACGGCGATAAGGAGGCGTGTTGATGTCCTATGTGTCCAAGAGACCAAATGGAAGGGACAGAAGGCGAAGGAGGTGGAGGGTACCGGCTTTATGCTGTGGTACACGGGGACAACCTCAAACAAAAATGGGGTAGGCATCTTGATCAACAAGAGCCTCAAGGATGGAGTAGTGGACGTCAAGAGGCAAGGAGACCGGATTATCCTAGTAAAGCTGGTTGTTGGGGACTTGGTTCTCAATGTTATCAGCGCGTATGCCCCGCAAGTAGGCCACAACGAGAGCACCAAGAGAGAGTTCTGGGAAGGTCTCGAGGACTTGGTTAGGAGAGTACCTACTGGTGAGAAGCTCTTCATAGGAGGAGACCTCAATGGCCATGTGGGTACATCTAACACAGGTTTTGAAGGGGTGCATGGGGGCTTTGGCTATGGCATCAGGAACCAAGAAGGGGAGGATGTCTTAAGCTTCGCCCTAGCCTACGACATGGTCGTAGCTAACACCCTCTTTAGAAAGAGAGAATCCCACCTAGTGACTTTCAGTAGTGGCCAACACTCTAGCCAGATCGATTTTGTCCTCTCTCGAAGAGAAGATAGACGCGCTTGCCTTGATTGTAAGGCGATACCTGGAGAGAGTGTTGTCCATCAACATAAGCTGGTGGTGGCTGACTTCCGTTTTTGGATTCGTGTCCAGCAGGATAAGCGCCCAAAAGTTGCTAGAACAAAGTGGTGGAAGTTAAAGGGAGAGGCAGCTCAAACTTTTAAGGAGAGGGTTTTTAAGGAGGGCCCTTGGGAGGAAGGAGGCGATGCAAACAGTATGTGGATGAGGATGGCGACTTGCATTCGGAAGATTGCATCAGAGGAGTTTGGGGGGACCAGGGGAAGTAGAAGGGATGCTAAGGATACCTGGTGGTGGAACGTTGAGGTCCAGAAGGCTATTAAGGAAAACAAGGATTGTTTCAGACGCCTACACCTGGACAGGAGCGCAACCAACATGGAGATATACAAGGGGGCAAAGAAGGCCGCAAAGCGAGCGGTGAGCAAGGCAAGGGGTCGGGCGTATGAGGACCTCTACCAGCGTCTAAACACGAAGGAAGGCGAAAGAGACATCTATAAGATGGCGAAGACGAGAGAAAGGAAGACGAGGGATGTCAACCAAGTCAAATGCATAAAGGACGGAGCGGATCAACTCCTCGTGAAGGACGAAGATATCAAGCGTAGATGGCGAGAGTACTTCGACGACCTGTTCAATGGAGAGAATGAGAGCTCTACCATTGAGCTAGACGTTTCCTCCGATGATACCAGCCGACGCTTTGTGCGGCGTATCCAGGAGGCTGAGGTTAGGGAGACTTTGAAGAGGATGAAAGGAGGCAAGGCAATGGGCCCTGATGGTATCCCCATCGAGGTGTGGAGAGGCCTTGGAGACATAGCGATAGTATGGCTAACTAAACTTTTCAACCTCATTTTTCGGTCAAACAAGATGCCCGAAGAATGAAGGCGGAGTACATTAGTGCCAATCTTCAAGAACAAGGGGATGTTCAAAGTTGCACTAATTACCGTGGAATCAAGTTGATGAGCCATACAATGAAGCTATGGGAGAGAGTCATTGAGCACCGTTTAAGAAGATTGACAAGCGTGACCAAAAATCAATTTGGTTTCATGCCTGGGAGGTCTACCATGGAAGCCATCTTCTTGGTACGACAACTTATGGAGAGATACAGGGAGAAGAAGAAGGATCTTCATATGGTGTTCATTGACTTGGAGAAAGCGTATGATAAGATACCACGGAATGTCATGTGGTGGGCCTTGGAGAAACACAAAGTCCCAACAAAGTACATTACCCTCATTAAGGATATGTATGATAATGTTGTGACAAGTGTTCGAACAAGTGATGGCGACACCGATGACTTTCCAATTAAAATAGGACTGCACCAGGGGTCAGCTTTGAGCCCTTATCTCTTTACTTTGGTGATGGATGAGGTCACAGGGGATATACAAGGAGATATCCCATGGTGTATGCTCTTTGCGGATGATGTGGTGCTAATTGATGATAGTCGGGCGGGGGTTAATAGAAAGTTAGAGCTGTGGAGGCGGACTCTAGAATCGAAAGGTTTTAGGCTTAGTAGAACCAAAACTGAGTACATGAGGTGCAGTTTCAGTACTACTAGGCACGAGGAGGAAGAGGTTAGGCTTGATGGACAGGTGGTACCTGAGAAAGACACCTTCCGATATTTGGGGTCTATGCTCCAGAAGGATGGTGATATCGATGAAGATGTGAGTCATCGAATCAAAGCTGGTTGGATGAAGTGGCGCCAAGCTTCTGGCGTCCTCTGTGATAGGAAAGTGCCACAAAAGCTAAAAGGCAAGTTCTATAGGACGGCGATTCGACCTGCGATGTTGTATGGCGCAGAATGTTGGCCGACCAAGAGACGACATATCCAACAGTTAGGTGTAGCGGAGATGCGCATGTTGAGATGGATATGTGGCCACACAAGAAAGTACCGGGTTAGGAATGATGATATACGTGAGAGAGTTGGGGTAGCACCAATTGAAGAGAAGGTTGTCCAACACCGTCTAAGATGGTTTGGTCATATAGAACGTAGGCCTCCAGAAGCGCCATTGCATACCGGACGGATAAAGCGGGATGAGAATGTTAAGAGGGGTCGTGGTAGGCCAAACTTGACATGGGAGGAGTCTGTTAAGAGAGATCTGAAGGATTGGAATATCACCAAAGAACTAGCCATGGATAGGGCTGCGTGGAAGTTAGCTATCCATGTGCCAGAACCATGACCTAGTTTCGAGATCTTATGGGTTTCAACTCTAGCCTACCCCAACTTGTTTGGGAAAAAAGGCTTTGTTGTTGTTGTTGTTGTTTGTTGTTGTTGTCCATCATCAAGCTGCAATAGTCTTCAGCCGACAAATCATCCTGCTTAGCAAACCTCAAGGCAGCCAGATTCACTTCTACTGGCAAAACGGCTTCTTGCCCATACACCAACTCAAAAGGAGTTGCCTTAGTTGCTCCATGCCTTGAGATTATGTGAGCCCACAATGCTTCGGACAATACTTCATGCCACTTCCTTGGATGGCCCTGTATTTCTTCTTGATCGGCTTGATCAAGATTTTATTGCTTGACTCAACTTGACCGTTGGCTTGTGCATAATAGGGAGATGAACTGAGCATTTTGATTCCAAGTAATTCGGCAAATTGCTTCACCTCCTTAGCGATGAAGGAAGTACGTACCTTGATCTGTGGTATGAGTTTGCGGAATGCCGAATCGATGGATAATATGTTCTGTAATAAATTGAATCACCTCCTTGTGGGTCATGTTCCTGGGAGGTACTGCTTCAGACCACTTGGTGAAATAATCAGTAGTAACCAATACGAACCGATGCCCCTTGGATGAAGGCAGATGGATCAGGCTGACAAAGTCAAGCGCCCAACCTCGGAAAGGCCACGGTTTTGTAATTGGATTAAGAGGTGAAGCTGGCACCAACTGAATATCTCCAAATTTCTGACAGGCTTCGCATCCCTTGTAGTATCTGAATAAATCATTGATCATTGTCGGCCAATAAAATCCTACTCGCCTGAGCATCCACTTCATTTTGTGGGCCAACTGATGTGTTCCACATAAACCATCATGTACCTCTCACATGGCAACTTTAGCTTCGTCTTCATTCAAGCACTTTAGAAGAAGACCAACAGCAGTCCGGCGATATAAGGTGGCATCCACCAATGTATACTTGAGAGATAAGCGCCGAACTGCTCTGTCCGTTTTTTCGACTTGGATCTTGTAAATAATCAATATAAGGTTGTCTCCAGTCCTTTGCCAACTTATTATTTGCCTCCTCCTTAGACGGATCCAACAAGCCGGCCTCTTGTTTGGCTCCCTCCAAGTTGGCAACATTTGACTCCTCTTTAGCCGGCCCCACCAAGCCGGCTTTTTGTTTGGCTTTCTCCAAGTTGGCAACATGAATTGTCGGTTGTTCCCTGATGAAGAACAGTCCACGACTGACGTGATAGCCGGATGCTTGTTGCGCTAACTCATTGGCAAGTCAATTGTCTTGCCTAGGAACATGGGATATGTGGAAATAATCCAACGTTGAAATCATATCGAGGCATCTACCAAGGTACATGTTGAGGGATCCGCTGTTACACTGACAAATCTTGGCCACTTGCTGGACAATAAGCAACGAATCTCCATATGCCTCGACATGAGTTACCCCTGCGTCAACTAAGATTTCCAACCCAAATAGAAGTGCTTCATATTCGGCTTCATTGTTAGTGCACAAATAGTCAAGACGACAAGAGGCTTAAAAACGGTACCGTGTGGGGAAATATACACAATGCCGACTTCTTGTCCGCCGCTGCAAACTGAGCCATCAAAATAAATCTTCCACGGTACAGCCGACACAATGTTTAAGTCAGCTTCTTGCTCCAGGTCAATCCGATGCTCAACAATAAAGTCGGCCACAATCTGGCCTTTCATAGATTTTAGGGATTCATAAGCCAAATCATACTCAATCAACCCATATGCCCATTTGCCGATTCGTCCGCTAAGAATCGGCCTTTGTATCATGTGTTTGAGAACATCGGTCTGACCAAAGACTTTGCATTCACTGGACAGCAGATAATGGCGCAATTTGGTGCAGTCAAAATAAAGAGACAAACACAACCTCTCTACAAAGCTGTACCTTGACTTGGCGTCCAGCAAACGTCGGCTCAGATATGTGACGACGAATTCTTGTCCTTCGGCTTCCTGGGTTAAGGCGGCTCCGATTACTTTTTCCTCAGCAACAATATAAAGCCGGAATGGCTGACCACGAGCTGGCTTCCTGAGAACCAGAGGAGTAGACAGACAACTTTTTATCTTATCAAACGCCTCTTGCTGCGTTGCCCCCCAGGTGAATTCATCGTCGGTTTTTAGCCGAAGGATCTGCGTAAACGCATCAACTTTTCCAGAGAAGTTAGTAATGAATCTTCTCAAATAGTTTACCTTGTCCAGAAACTTCTGCATGTCCTTTTTACAACCCGGCGCCTGTATTTTCTGGATGGCTTCAATCTTTGTCGGATCACCTTCTATGCCATGTTCATGTATGATAAAACCAAGGAACCTCCCAGCCGACACGCCAAAGGCACACTTCAAAGGATTCATCTTGAGCCCGTACTTTCTCATTCTTTCAAACGCAAGCCGCAAGTCAGCCAAATGATTTGACTCTCCGTCCGACTTAACCAACTGGTCGTCAATATATACCTTCAGTACGACTCCCAGAAGATCATGAAATATCAGGTTCATCGCTCTTTGATAGGTGACTCCGGCATTTTTCAATCCAAAGGTCATCACAGTCCATTCGAACAAGCCAACAAAGCCTGCGCAGCGAAAAGTTGTCTTAGCCGAATCTTCTTCGGCCATAAATATCTGGTTATAACCTGCGTTGCCATCTAAAAAGCTGATAACTTTGTGACCCGAAGCCTCGTTGATAAGCATGTCGGCTATTGGCATAGGATATTCATCTTTGGGTGTGGCTCGATTTACATCTCTGAAGTCTATGCACGCCCGTATCTTGGCGGATCCCTTCTTCTCAACCGGCACAATGTTAGAGATCCACTCAGCATATTTGCAAGTCCGAATAAAGTTGGCTTTCAGAAGTCTGCCAATTTCTTCTATGATTCGGTCATAGATCATCCGGTTAAATTTTCGAGTTGGCTGCTTGTGGAGCCTTAATCCGGCTTTAATAGGCAGCCGATGTTCGACCAACTCTCGGCTTAACCCAGGCATCTCGTGGTATTCCCATGCAAAACAATCCAAGCACTTTTTGACTAGCTCGATTAACTCAGACTTATAATTGGCCGCCAACTTCTGCTTCACAAATATCGGCCTAGGGACAGTGCCATCCCCAATGTCTACTTCTTCAAGTAAGTCAGCCGATGCAAAGCCTTGTCCCAACTTGTCCATATCGTTCCTTTCGGCCCGATACTTTTCCAGACGCTTCTGCAGCCACTCGTCGCTTTGATCCATTTACTTGAGCTGCAGCCGATTACCACCAATCGGCTTTAGAGATACTGGCACGAATCCGTCCCTGGTAGCACTCAGGAAGTCGAACCCGGATAGATCACGCCCAGAAAGGCATGTAACATTGGAATGTTGCCAATCAACAATCGATTCGGCTAATGCAATGCACGCCGAATCGTCAGCATGGATGACTTCAATTTTGTCATCAACCCATTGTACGAGTTGCTGGTGCATAGTAGACGGAACACACTGGTTAGCATGAAGCCAATCCCGTCCTAGCAGCACATTGTAATTTCCCAGCACCTCGGCAACAAAGAAGGCGGTAGCCAAAGTCTTGCTCCCTATTGTGAGCTCCAAGCTGATAACCCCTTTGGCTTCTACTCCTTCTCCTCCTTCGAACCCATTCAGCACCATGTTTGTCTTCATCAAGTCATCATCATCTAGCTGTATCTTCTTGAAGACAGATTACGGCATCAGGTTTACCATAGCGCCGCCATCAACCATCATCCTGGTGACCGGCTTACCATCAATGTGTCCTCTGACGTACAGAGGCTTGAGGTGTTTCACCGGTTTGTCAGGTTTTTCGAAGACAACATTTTTGGGTCCAAAGTTGATTTGCGCAACCTCACTTTCTTCTTCAACAGCGCGGAACTCAGCAGGCAAATAATACACCATGTTCATATCCATACCCGTCCGAGTCGGCGTTTCTTCATAGTCTAGAAGATCTTCGTCATCGGTCATATTCCCCGACTCATCTGCTGTTGACTCTAATATTGCCAGGTCATCTTCTACCAGCTCCTTCATTTCATGGTCTTGAATTGCCAGCTCCTTCGCAGCCAAGTTTGCCGACTTTTATCTTGCCTAATCCGCTGCTTCTACCTCATCTGCCCATGACAAGTAAGTAATAGCCGGCGCATCAGCCAACATTGGGTCATCGCTTGCAGCAAGCTCTGTTGTCGTCGGCTTTGAAGCCGCCATGAGGACCGGCGTATGTACCCAAACTTGAGCTGGCATCATTGGTCGCTCAACGTTGAATCGGACGTCCCTGGATCGCTCGGCTCCCTCTTCCACTAGTAGGAAATAGGCTATAGGTGGATAGCCTTTCCGTGGCACACCTTTTTTGCCGTGCGCCACAGAAATAATTCAGTGCCGCATGGGCAGCGGTGCGCCAAAGAATTCTTCCACATTCTGTGGCGCACCATTTCCTCATGCGCCACTGAATACCACATTTATGTGGCGCATGTAGGCGCATGCGCCATAGAAATATGGTGGGCCCCCCAACAGCGTTTGGATTCGAAAATTTGGTGCCTTTTCTGTGGCGCATGCGACGGGATGCGCCACAGAAATCAGCATTTCTGTGGCGCATCTACACCCATGCTGCACAGAAATATTATGGGCCCCGCCTCCAATGATTGGATGGGTGAGCTTTCTGTGGCGCATGGAGCTGGCCGCGCCACAGAAATGTTGATTTCTGTGGCGCAGCCAGCTCCATGCGCCACAGAAAGCCCTATATCTGTGGCGCATGTGGCCCCATGCACCACAGAAATACTTTTCTATATCTACAAAAGGTGGCAGCCCCTACCTACCACACACCCACCATGGCCATTTTCTTCTTCCTCCTCCACCCAGCTCGTCTTCGTCCTCCCTCCCATCCCATTTTGCCCATACTTTTCTCCATTTTTTTGTAGTTAAACCTACTTTGTTTGATAGATAATTGGTGAGGGCCGGGGCAGGCTCTCCATATATACTCTCCTCCTCTCCCAATACATCTCTTTTTCTCCACTCTTTTCTCTCCAACACCACACACTCTCTCATCGATCACGGTCACGTCTCGGTAACGAATCTACTAGGTGAGTATTGTTGGATGGACATGCATATGCATGTTTTGTGTGGCCGGCGGTTTGTATGGATGTTTGTTATAGTTGAAGCGCTTGTCGCGCGCGGGCGGTTTGCATGATGGCGAGACGATGTTTATACAAGAAGCTTATGTGGTGCGTATGAATATTTGCATGTTGTTGCTTTTTGTTGTTGCTTGCGCCGGCGTGGTGCATGGATGTTTGACGAAATGTTGATTCATTTCCGTTTCGTCAAATTTTTGCACTACCCATATGTCCTACTTTTAGGAGAGGTCCTGCCGAATTTTTCCGGCAACCATACATGTGTGTGTGTCTATGTGTATGCATGTGGCGGTTCTAATTAACATACTCTCGTTTCTGCTCATCTATGTGTATACAGCGTAGGCAACCATGGTCGTCATGATGAGCTCCGGTCGAATCAGTAGATATAAGGAAGAAGCGAAGGCGGACATGATTCGGTGCAACAGGCGCAGATAAGATGTCCCTGTCGAACATGCAAACTCATGAGCTGGACCGACCCTGATTCCGGACTATTGGAGGATCACCTGCTCAGGCGCGGTTTCATGCTAGGTTTCAACTAGGCGCCGACAACAAATGGTGCGCATGAAGACGAGGGCGGGCGAGAAGACGAAGAGTTTCCCGGACATGGTTATCATGACGAAGGAGATGTCGGCGGACAAGATCATCATGACGAAGGAGATGTCGGCGGACAAGATCATCATGACGAAGGAGATGCCGGTGGACACGGTGATGTTGAAGGAGTAGATGGTGGTGGAGAAGACGCGAACACGCAGACCCCGCTAATTGAGGCCTTGCAAGACGCTCATGTTCAAGAACTGCTACTCAAGGAGACGAGCAACGCCAGAGCTGCAGGCAGAGAGAAAGCCAAGCTGTCGCAAATGGAGATAGACAGGAAGACTCCATTGTATCCTGGGTGCCGGCCACAGGATACGCGCTTGCAAGTAACGCTTGATGCTCTGGAGATGAAGGCGGAAAACAAATGGACCGACGTGAGCTTCAACAAGAACATGCAATTCATGCACAATCGTCTTCCCGAGGGGAACACATTGCCAACTAGTATCGAGGAGGCCAAGAAAGTCGTGTGCCCTCTTGACCTACCGCACGTTAAATACCACGCCTGCATCAATGATTGCGCAATTTATTGGGGCGAGTATAAGGACAGAACCACATGTCTGGTGTGCGGCCACGGACGGTACAAGAGTACTGGGAACAAGAAAGTTCCTCGAAAAGTGGTATGGTACTTTCCTATCACTCCCCGTCTGCAGCGGTATTTCGTGGACCCTAAGGAAGCAAAGCTCATGCAATGGCACGCGGAAAGGGAGAAGCCCGAAAAAGATCCGGAGAAGGGCCGGATCCTGACACACCCTTCAGACGCTAGCTAGTGGGAAGCATTGAACATCGCCTTCGAAAATTTCGGGGGCGATGCAAGGAATGTCAAGCTGGGTATGAGCACCGATGGACTCAATCCGTTCGGCAACCAGAGCAGCACGCATAGCACCTGGCCCGTATTTGTATGGCCATACAACCTTCCCCCGTGGCTGTGCACAAAGCAAAGGTACATACACTTGAGTATTCTCATTCAGGGGCCGAAACAACCAGGTATCGACATACATCTATATCTCGCGCTGTTGAAAGAGGAGTTAGCCACGTTGTGGGAGACGCCAGCCCGTACGTGGGATGCCTACACTAGAGATTATTTCGATATGAGAGCCGCGTTGCTCACGACGGTGCAGGACTATCCTGGTTGCTCAGATGTATCGGCCCAGGTAGGCCACGGATTCTGCACATGTGTCAAGTGCATGGATGAGACCCCGCATCTCCAGGTACCAAGGGATCCGGGGTCTTCGAAAACCGTGTTCCCAGGGGCTCGAAGGTGGTTTCGCATGGATCACCCGTGGAGGAAACACGGTGACCTGTTCAATGGTAAAGACGAGCTCGAAAGAGCCCCGCGCTCGAGGAGCGGCAGAGAAATCGATGAGCTTTTGAAAAATTGGGAGGAGTGCCCTGCGCCGGGAAAGAACCGACCGAGGGTAGATCCGCTGCTGGGTGTATGGAAAGCGAGGTCTGTTTTCCACGACTTGGAGTACTGGAAGGTCCTCCACACGCCCCATAGCCTCGATGTAATGCACATTATGAAGAATGTTACCGAGAGTCTGCTTGGCACTCTTTCCAACATGTCGGATAGGACTAAGGATGGGACGAGAGCAAGATACGATCTGAAATGGCTTGGCATCAGGAAAGATCTTCAGGCCCCCAATAGTGATGACAACGATGATGATGATGATCAGACGGAAGGGCTCAAGGTCGCCGCAAAAGGGTAAAGAAGAACGCGGTGGTGTTTCCTGCTACCTGCTTCACTTTGAGTCCGGAGGAGCTTGAACAGTTTTTCAGGTGCCTCCTAGGAGTCAAATTTCCTCACAGTTACGTGGGGAGGATAAGCAGATATCTGGACGTAACGAAGAAGAGGTTCAGCGGGATGAAGTCTCACGATTGTCACGTACTGATGACGCAGATACTTCCCGTTGCGATCCGAGGGATAATGGACGAGCACGTCCGTGATACACTGGTTGGCCTTTGCAACTTTTTCGACGTCATCACCAGGAAGTCGATCGGCATGAGGCAGCTCGACATGCTACAGGAAGAGATCGTGGTGATACTATGCGAGCTCGAGATTTACTTCCCGCCCGCATTCTTTGATATTTGCGTGCATCTCCTTCTCCATGTCGTTGATGACATCAGGCAGCTCGGGCCGATGTTCCTACACTACATGATGTCGTTCGAAAGGCAGAACGGTGTCATGAAAGGATACGTTCGCAACAGGGCCCGTCCAGAAGCAAGCATGGCCAAGGGCTTTCTAACCTATGAGTGCATCTCCTTCTGCCATAATTATCTAAGCACCGAGAACCAGGATGTTGGTCTGCCCACCAGGACGCACCTCGGCAGGCTCGATGGATTTGGTCACCGCGAGGGCTACCGCTCACTATTTGTCGGCATTCATGGTCAAAAAGACGACTTCGACAGGGCTCACCGGGTCGCGCTACAACACTTAAAATTGATCGAACCTTGGGTGGAAGAGCACAAAAGCTTAATCGAGCAGAATTACATCGACCTGGGCCGGCCGAGGAATAAGGGAGACATAACCAGAGAGCACAACTCCAGCTTCACGCGATGGTTCAAGAAATGGCAACTGGTTCAAGCAGAGAGCATAACGCCATCTACGGAAGATGAAAAACTCATATTCTCCTTATCACAGGGCCCCGGGCACAACGTAAGGACCTATCAGTCGTACGACATCAGCGGTTTCAGATTCTGCACCGAGGAAAAGGACAGGAATAGCGAATATCAAAACTCAGGAGTAACTATGCTATCCTACAGCGATGACGAGGCTACTGTCAAGTCAAGATTCTTTGCAAGGATCGAGAAGATATGGGAGCTCAACTGCTGTGGAGAGTCCGTGCCAATGTTTCGTGTTAATGGGCCAAGGACGTCGTCAAAGAAGGCCGGTATTTCACCACCATCGTAATACCCGATGCCAAATCGAAGAACGTCTCCGCGAAAAATGAGCCATGGGTACTCGCTAGCCAAGTTGAGCAATGCTTCTTCATTACTGACTCGTCAAAGCCTAGCCGTGTTGTCGTGAGGAGGGGCAAGAGGAGCATCATCGGAATGCAAGGAGACGCCAACAAAGAAGACTTGGACAAGAACGGCGATCCGAAGATCGAGGAGGAATTTGACAAGTACTTCGACATGCCTACTACTAGTAAAGAAAGAAGGAAGACCTCCCTACCTACTAAAGGTTGTCCGTTCACGTGAAGAAATCTCAAGGTGCCCGACCTAAAGTATTCAACCGCGAAGAAGGGAAAGAAGAGAAGCTAGCTCGGAAACGGCCACCGGCCGCCGGGAAAAAATAGAAGCATATATATGTATATCATGAATAAAATAATGGTCTACTAACAATTGTGTGTATATTCTTTTCTTTAAAATGTGTGTATGTTCTTTCTTTAAATATAACCAATTTTTTTTAAAGAATAACAAATGTATGTAGTGTTCTTTTTTAAATTTAACCAAAAATATTTTTTTAAAGAAAAAAGTGAGACAGCCAGAATTCGAACCTGGCTGCCCCAAAGTTCCATGTACAGGGGGTAACCACTGGGCTATGCATGTGTTCTTGCCACATAGCAGCGAGCGTGCTTTTTAGCACTTCTAGCCAAGGAATTCTGTGGCGCATCCCACAGAAGATGCGCCACAGAATATCATAATTCTGTGGCGCATCTTCTGGGGATGCGCCACACAATTTGGGACTTCTGTGGCGCATCTCTCCACGGATGCGCCACATAAATATTTTTCTCCCACTTACATGTGGGCCCACCCGCGCGCCAGCCTTCTTTCTTCAAAAATTCGCCAAGTCCCACAACGCCGACGAACTCCCGCGCGCGCTCGACGAACACCACCCCTCGCCGCCGCCCCCGCCCATCCCTGCGCACGCCCCGCCCAACTGCGACCTCCCCTGCGTCCCTCCCCCGCCCAACCCTGCGCCCCGCCCCCGCCCAACCCCGCGTGGTGCTCGGCCTCGAGCCGCCACCGACGAAGAAGAGCCACCGCCTCGCACCTCCCCTCCCTCTGAGACACCGACGACGACCTACACCGCCCTCGACCTTCCCTCCCTCCCCTCCCCGAGGTGCTTCCCCCCTCCCTTCCCTCTGTGGTATAGCTCCAGTTCATCTAGGTATTGTGCTTGTGGTGCTTCTCTCTGTCACTTGTGCTAACTAAAGAAATGTTCAGTTTGGTCATTTTTAGCACTTGTTGCTTCTGTTAATCAATTTCAGAGAAGAAATTTAGATGGTTTGATCCTCTAATAGTGCAAGATTAAATACGAGGTTCTTCTTAATTACTTCAGATGCATTACTAAATGATTTTCCTATAAAGAAATTGACTGTACATATACTTTAGCTTGCTGTTTTAGATACTTCAGATGATTTTCTTGCTTTTCCTTATAAATAATGCCCAAGTATTGATTACAGTTTTCTTGTGTAAGTATATGATTGATTTTCTGAGATATACATGCTGCAATATTATCTATAGTATGTTTAAGTGATATTTTATAATCCTGTACATGTTCTTTAGTGCTCCTAGTGAAAAAAAGACCCTCTGGATGTACAAGATAAAAGCAGGATTAAGTATATGCTTGGCTAGTACTTTTCATGTGTTAAAGTAATTTGAAGATGTACTTCCTTGCTCTTCTCAAGTTGAAGATGACCAGGAAACTATATAGATGTGTGGTGCTTGCATAAATGAGTGATTTAGATGTGTGGCGCTTGCATAAATGAGTTGATCATCTAGTGAAAGCACCAAATCGAAAGCAAAATATTACTGGTTTTTTAAATTGCATTATGGAATGCATTATGTTTTAGGAGTTAGAATGAAACGAATTATGGTTCTCTCCGGTTGCCAATTACTTGTAGTAGTATGTATGTATTGCTTGATATATTTTCATCCTTTAAGTTAGCCTGCCATTTGTTAGATTCTAATTGTGCCAATTACATACATTCTTCCCTCTATGAACCTTTTTTTAATTAACTAATGCATTATTTTGCCGTATGCAGGGAATTTAGAAGAACCTCCGCGTGATTTCAGGTGAGATGTGGTGATGTGGATGTGGATGTGGATGTGGATGTGGTGATGTATGTGTTTTTGTGATCGATGTGGATGTTGTATGTGTGTTTGTTGCCGGCCAGAGATGCCCGCCGGAAATGTGGATGTGTTGATGTGATCGATGTTGTTGGCCGGCCGGCGATGCCGGCCAATATGATTTGTGAAATCTATGCAGGTACCCATGAGGCCCTTGAGATTGCCGGATGGTCGATTAACTTCCGTTCCGGCAAATTCGGGTACTCCATATGTCCCTTTTTTAGCAAAGGTCATGCCGAAATTTTTCGTGAATTTTAGCATGACTTTGCTAAAAATAGGACATATGGGGTATTGCGACTAATGCATGGGCCGGGGTATCTTAGTACTTAATTAAGTGATTTTTTTCTTATATTTGTTTTACTAAATTTTTGCCTCTTTTTAATGCAGTGCAAACATGTCAGCCAACGTGGAGCCCGACCCTTCTAAGCACGTGAGCGTCGAACAAGAAGCTAGAGATGCCAACAAGTCGTTCTGTGAGGTGTCCTGGGAGTTGGAGGAGGTGGAGGCCGCCGAAGCTGCTAGTGGTGGTGACCGTGCCGACGATGAGCAAGAGGGTCGGGAGGACGACGCCGAAACCACCGATGGAGCTGCTAGTGGCGGCCATGAGGATGACACCACTACCACCGATGGTGGCGACCACACGGATGGTGGTGGTGGCAGCAACCCGAACGTTCAGAAGCAGAAGAAGCAAAGGAGGGATCGGACACCGCAAGCGCTCGCCAACGTCACAGACGTGTTCACTGAGGTCACGCCAAGTGACCTACTAGTGGAGCCTAAGGAGCTTGCCAAAGGGTACGGCATGCAACTAGGGTGCATCGTCCGGGAAAGCGTGTCGATCAACACGAAGGGCCTCAGAAGCAAGGCCAATGAGCCTTTGGTCGAAAACCTCCTCAAGAAGCTTCACCAACGATACACGTTCCCGGAGCCGTTCAACAAAAAAGTGGACAGTTTAGCCATCATGAAGATGAGCACCGCCTTGAGCAGCTGGAAATCCCGGGTGAAGAAGAAGATTGATAAGGGTGACTGCTGGGAGATGATAATTGCCAAAGAGCCGATGCTCGACGAAGAAGAGTTTGAGGCATTCAAGTTGACATGGGTATGCCTATCGGGTACCCTACCATGAGGGTACCTGGTGCACATATCGACTAGGCCCAACTATCAGAACCTACATGAAGCCCATGAAGGGAGGCCCAAGAAAGATGGAGTATCCTCCAAGTTTGGCGAAGACATAGTCAGTTTAGGCTTACCATATATGTAAATCGAGTCGGTTACGAACACCCGAGACCCAGCCTATTATATAAGGACTGGGAGGGTCATCGAACCAGACCACGAAACTCCTGAGCCTCAAAACCTTTGCGAGATTGACATCTCGCCGGGATCCTTGTAACCTCCATATTCGCAAATCAATAACAGACAGGCAGGACGTAGGGGTGTTTCCTCCACACGAGGGCCCTGAACCTGGGTAAAATGCCCCGCTTGTCAGCCGACGATACTTCCAGCTCTACCACGTTCTCTCCCCCATATTCACAACCCAGGGACCTCGACTATGGGTCTTGATGAGTTTACCCCTCGTCAAGTGGCGCCGTCTGTGGGAAAGAATAGCGCTGGACTCGAAGTTTCGCCGGTCCCATCAGCAAACGGCAACTCGCCGATCTCAGCTACGAACGGCAACTCGCCGAACGAATCTGCAAACGGCAATACGCCGGCCATGTCAGCAAACAGCAACTCGCCGAGCCAGGCGACACACGGCAACTCGCCGATCCACTCGAAAAGCGGCAGCCTGCCTGCTTCACCCGCAAAAAGCGCATCTGCTCCTTCGATGAACTTCAATCCGCACTCGCCAGAGCTTCAGGAGGCGTTTTCAGATCTCGAGTCAGGTTTGGATTTAACAGTTGGAGCATTCAGTTTTTTCATAAACAATCTTGGCACGCAGGACTTGACAGATCTGCAACAACTCGCGCAGGGCGCACCCGAGGCTCCGTCGACTGCGCTCGCCCCTTCGTCGATTCCTGAAGCCTGCTCACCTGCAACAACCATGTCAACTGGCGAGATCGACAAGTTCATGATGACGGAACTCCAAGGCGAGGAGGCTGAATCAGCATACCGCACAAGTGACATCGACTTCGACCTCCCACTCGACGAGAGCTTCGACTGCGGAATCACCTTCGATGATTTCTACGGGCCTGTGATTCATAACGACAGCAACGTCGACTCTGAGATCTGCACCAACACTAACCACGACTCAGAGATCCATAATGGCTTCGCCAACAACAAGATGAGCATAGGCGACGAGCACATCGACAACGAGATTCGCCTAGAAGATCTACTCGACGAGCATAATGGCTCTGACATGAGCCTGGACGACGATGTCGAGTCCATGACTGGAATCGACAATGCATACGAGTGCCCATGGGTCACGCCCCATCAGGTCTACGTGGCTTTCTCCGCGGAATCATCCGCAGCTGCAGCCGTCCGCAGACCTACACAATTCCCATGCACGGTAACCATGCCGGATGGGGTCACAACCTTGACGATCACGGAGGAGATGGCAGCAAAAGCAGATAAGGTCATCAAGGAGTGCACAATGATGCCAGCAAACTCAACTCCAGAGGAGATGTTGACCTACCAGTACTTCAACTGGCAAGAGTCAATTCGACTGCAAAACTACCGAGCGGCACTCCAAAAGCGCAGAAAGCAGGCTAGCCTTTCGAGTGCACGAAGAAGGGAGCAATCCCTCGGATCCACAATGCAACCAACCGCACGGACCAGGTCACGATTGACGAGCCTTCCAGAGCATGAAAGGGTAGCCATTACCCGCAACTTGTCATTTATGACACACGACGCCGATGGAATCCCAATACCCAAAACAGCAGAAGGTGCTTTGATCTCTGTAGGTGCATACCTAAAAGCAATGCAACCTCCAGCAGATGATCCCAACGCCGCCTTTCATCGCCAACAAATCAAATCGCTAGCTCTAGCGGCAAAGGCTATACAGCCAGCAGACAAAACTCCAGGAGGGGGTAGGGATCGCCAGGTAGCAACCCCACGACATGCAACGCGTGATCATAGTGGTCGCAGTCACCACTCGGAAGAAGGAAGGAGCTCGCGTCGGCGCAGGACCAGCAGGAGTAGATCTCGAAGGTCATACAGCAGCGACTCATACTCTGGCCGCGAACCAGAGCCATGCGGAGCATTGTGCTTCACTCGACGCATTCGTGAGACGCGGATGCCCAAAGGGTTCAAGCTGACAGGTGAACAACCCAAGTACAACGGCCGCCAGGAACCTTCCGGGTGGCTAGAAGATTACAGACTCGCCGTGGCATGCCAGCGTGGCACAAACACCACAGCGATGCAATACATACGACTCATGCTCGAAGGCACAGCCCGCGACTGGCTCAAGGCGCTCCCTCCATCATCATACGATTCGTGGGACGATTTCCGCAAAGACTTCATCAAAAACTTCGAGCCTCTTTGTGAGCGCCCGAAGACATTCGAAGAACTAAGAGCATGCACTCAACGATTAGACGAGTCGTTGAGATCATACATACGGAGGTGGACCGAAATACGCAACTCGGTTGGCACAATATCAGAAGACAGGGCCATGGATGCCTTCACACAAGGTCTGGCCAGGAAGGACTTCAGAGAAGCACTTGG
Source organism: Poa pratensis (assembly GCA_947311845.1). Lineage (NCBI taxonomy): Eukaryota > Viridiplantae > Streptophyta > Magnoliopsida > Poales > Poaceae > Poa > Poa pratensis. The sequence continues at coordinate 43,748,105 of CAMZMU010000090.1, forward strand.
CCGCGAAAAGCCAAGTTCCTTAGCTCAACTCATAAAAATCGCGACTGAGTGGGCAGATGGAGAGGATTCTGTGCGCAGATCTCGCGCCTCCCCCCCACGTGACAACCACGATAGTGGCAGTCGCAGCCGCAGAGACTCATATAGAGATGATCGCAGGCGCAAACGCTCCAAACGTCCTTACGACGACGACAGACCCGAGTTCATGGTGGCTGGCTACACTCAACCTCGTGATGACCAAGACAAAAGCAACCGGCGCTCGGATGATCGACGGGACAGTCGAGACCGCGATCAGCGGAGCGACAAAAGGCAAGAATGGCGCAAACGCGCTGACACAAAACCCGAGCGGTCATTCGAAGAAAAGTTGGACGACTGGTGTAGACTCCACCTCTTCAAGGGAGACGATGGAAGGCTACGCTCCAATCACACCCTAAGGAACTGCAGGGTATTCGACCAAATGGCGACTGACTACATAATGCGACTCAAAAGGCACGGCCCAGCACCCGGTCAGCCCACGCCAGCACCTGTACCCCAGCAAAACGCTATGCCTGCTATCATGGCACCGCAGCCACCACCGCAGCAACAGCCACAACAGCCTGCCCCAGGCACAAATATCGCAGGTGCCATACAACCCGTACTTCGGATGGAAGATGATCAATATCCACAGCCCCGCGGGCAGATGTACATGCTACAAAAGGGTCGTCCCTCTAACAGGCAGCAAAAGTTAATCACTCGACAGGTGAACATGGCTGTCATGGCACCCCCTGCTGTGCCTGAGTTTCTGAAGGGATCGGAGACCATCATAAGCTTTAGTTGGGAGGATCACCCCCCTGCTGTAGCCCGACCAGGGCACGCTGCTTTGGTACTCGACGCACAAATTGGAGGATTCGCCATCACCAAGGTCTTCATGGATGGAGGAAGTGGCATAAACATCATCTTCGCTGACACGCTACGCAAAATGAACAGGTCAGTCGAAAATCTCCCGAAATCTTCAAATACCTTCCACGGTATCGTCCCCGGCAAAGCAATCAACCCAGAAGGCACCATACTACTCGACGTTACGTTCGGGGACAAGAGTCACTTCAAGACAGAATCGATTGAATTTGAAGTCGTCGACTGGAAATCACAATACCATGCTATCCTTGGACGCCCGACGTTTGCTCGATTCATGGCGGTACCACACTACGCGTACCTCATGCTGAAGATGCCAGGACCAAAAGGAGTAATCATTGTCCATGGAAACTTTCAAAGGTCAGATGCTTGCGACCGTGAGTTCAGCAAAATTTCCGAGACGTTTGGCATGGAGCAGACACTCGCTGATCTGGCGATTTCCAATGACCGCACACTCCTACCGGAGCATAAAAGGCTGGCAGTCGACAGATCGTTCAACGCAACAAACCACACAAGGTCGCACCAGGTGCACCCGACTGACCCGTCCAAGACGGTCAATGTATCTTCGAGTCTGCCTATCGCATAGGAAGGAGCGCTCGTCGAATTCCTCCGTGAGAACTGGGAGATATTTGCGTGGTGTCCAGCCGACATGCCAGGTATTCCCAGGGAATTCGCCGAGCACTCTCTTCAATTGTTTCCAGATGCAAAACCAGTCAAGCAAACGATGCGCCGAATCTCCGGACCAAAGCGAACCGCAGTCGAATCTGAAGTCGACCGGTTACTCGCAGCAGGATTCATCAGAGAAATCAAGAAATCACAATGGGTGGCCAACCCCGTACTCGTAGAGAAGAAGCATACAGACATCCTTCGGATGTGCGTGGATTTTACAGCGCTGAACAAGTGCTGTCCAAAGGATCACTTCCACTACCTCGAATCGACCAGATCGTCGACTCCACCGCCGGATGCGCACGACTGTCCTTTCTGGATGCTTACTCAAGCTATCACCAGATAAGGATGAAGGAGAAGATGAAGAAAAAACGGCGTTCATAACCCCACTCGGGGTCTACTGCTACACAACTATGCCCTTTGGGCTCAAAAATGCGGGTGCAACATACCAGCGCATGATGCAACACTGCCTCAAAAAGCAAATCGGACGCAACGTCCAAGTCTATGTGGATGACATTGTCATTACGACAAGAGAAGAGCACACTACTCGACGACTTGAGGGAGACATTCGACAACCTCAAGCGCTTTCATATCAAGCTCAATCCTAAGAAGTGCACGTTCGGCGTTCCAGCCGGGCAGCTCTTAGGGTACCTAGTCTCTGCCCGTGGAATCGAAGCGGACCCGGAGAAAATACAGGCCATCCTCACAATGCAAAGGCCTTCAAAACTTCATGACGTGCAGAAGCTAGCAGGCGAGTAGCAGCGCTCAGTCGATTCATCAGCAAACTGGGAAAAAGCACTACCGTTCTATCGACTGATGAAGAAGGCGGACAAATTCGAGTGGACGCCAGAAGCTGAAGCAGCCTTCACAGATCTCAAGCGGATCCTCACAAGCCCTCCGATTCTTGTCGCACCCAAGGAACGGGAACCACTATACCTGTATGTCTCGGCTACAAACAGGGTGGTGAGCACCGTGTGGTAGTCGAACGCATGGAGGAGGGACACCCACAGCATACAACGTCCAGTCTACTACCTGAGCGAGGTTCTCTCCATATCAAAACAGCGGTACCCGCACTATCAAAAGCTGGCCTACGCCGTATTCATGTCATCGCGGAAGCTGACGCACTACTTCACAGAGCACCCGATCACCGTGGTGAGTAACTCAGCAATCGGTGATATCCTCACAAACCCTAATGCAACGGGTCGAGTCGCGAAATGGCTCATCGAGCTAGCTCCAAGGACATCAAGTACGAGCACCCGAAGGCTATCAAAGCACAAGTCCTACCCGATTTCACAACCGAGTGGATAGAAGCCCAATTGCCTGCTGTTCCAGACTTATCCAATTCTTGGACTATGTACTTTGACGGGTCCAAGAAACATGAAGGCGCAGGAGCAGGTGTCATCCTTATATCTCCCAAAGGAGACAAACTTCGTTACGTCTTGCAGATGGGATTCAAACTACCCTCCAACAACGAGGCTGAGTACGAGGCTTTGATCCATGGCATGCGGATGGCGAAAGCACTTGGGTGTACTCGATTGATGATCTATGGCGACTCGAATCTTGTGGTGCAGCAAACAATGAAGGCCTGTGACGCAATCGCGGACAACATGATCGCCTACCGCGACCTGTACAACACACTGGAGGGCAGCTTCGATGGCTGTGAGTTGCGGCACATAGGAAGAGAAAGCAACGAAGAAGCAGACATGCTGGCCAACCTTGGCTCTACTGGCGCACAAGTTCCACCTGGTGTTTTCCTCGAGCGCATTGAGCACAGATAAATCAAAGAGAAACAGGTACCTCCCACATTGACTACGTCAGACAAGAACAAAGCGCCTAGCGCAGAGGACCCTCCAGTCGGGGTGCTCCTCATCGAGCCAACCTGGACTCAACCTTTCCTGGCATACATACTCCGCAACGAGCTGCCAGAGGACATAACCGAGTCCCGGCGCGTCACTCGAAGATCCAAAGCATACACCGTCATCAATGGTGAGTTATACAAGCGCAGCATATCAGGTATGTTTCAAAGATGCATAGCATTCGAAGATGGCCAAGCCATCCTTCGAGACATTCATGCAGGTACCTGTGGGCATCACGCCAGCAGTCGATCACTCGTAGCCAAAGCCTTCCGAGCAGGTTTTACTGGCCTACAGCACTCAAGGACGCGGAGGACATAGTCAAAAGGTGCGTCGGCTGCCAGAAATTCGCAACAAAGCCGCACGCACCCGCATCGGCATTGAAGACCATACCACTGGCCTGGCCTTTCGCCCAATGGGGGCTCGATATGGTTGGGCCACTCAAAAAATCATCGCATGGCGGGCATACTCACCTGCTGGTGGCAGTCGACAAGTTCACAAAGTGGATCGAGGCGGTACCCATCACAAATTCGACTGCTACTACGGCAGTCAACTTCATAAAGAGCATATCTACCGCTTTGGTGTCCCAAACAGTATCATCACTGATAACGGCACAAACTTCACGGCTGAGGAGTTCAAAACTTTCTGCAAAGAGCAAGACATTACGCTCAACTATGCATCCGTGGCGCATCCACAATCCAATGGCCAAGTCGAAAAAGCCAACGGACTTGTGACAAGCGGAATCAAAAAGCGCCTTCTGGTGCCACTCAAAAGAGCTGCGGGTGCTTGGGTCGAAGAACTACCGTCTGTGCTATGGAGCTACGCACAACTCCCAACACTTCTACACAGTTCACCCCATTCTTCATGGTCTACGGTGCAGAAGCAATCCTACCATCGATGTACGGTTCAATGCGCAAGAGTCGAAGCATACACCGAGAAGACGCAGAAGAAGCACTCGAAGACGCAGTCGACTTGCTCGATGAAGCACGCGACACGGCCTTGGCCCGCACAGCTGTTTACCAGCAGGATCTCCGCAACTACCACAGCCGTCGACTGCGCACCAGGTCCTTCGTTGTTGGTGACCTGGTTCTTCGACTGAAGCAAAAGAAGGTGCACAAGCTCGCTTCCCCATGGGAAGGCCCCTTCATCATCACTGAGGTCCTTGGTGGAGGCGCTTATCGATTGAAGCACGCGAAGACAGGCGAACTCTCCACAATCCTTGGAACGTTGCGCATCTACGCCGTTTCTACGCATAGAGTGCTCACAATCATACAATGTAATAGGCGATATGTCGGATGACTGCAGGTTTCAGACGCGCTCTTTTCCTTAACAGGGTACCTAAGGGGCTGGGAGGTTTTTAATGAGGCGGCCTGCAGTCTAACATTCAAAAGAGGAATATAATCCATGTTTCTCCTACTTCTATGTGTTTATCACTCGCGTAACTCATACCTTAACCGCACCCGAAACACTCGGGGGCTGCGTTATCATACATACGAGCTCTCGCTCTTACATATACATCTTACAGTCACCCCCCTGCACTAGGGGGCTGCGTCGCAAAGATCCAAACAAATACACACAAACTCCGCAGCCGCACTCGAGCACTCGGGGGCTGCGCGGTCATTACTCAACAAAATATTTCACAAACCCAGCTCGATTGACTCGGGGGCTCGGCAAAAATCAAAGTATATAAGCTATATAATTTACACTCGGGGCTGCCCCCCTGCTCAATTACACTCACACGCTGTTCTAATCCTCAGGCTCGTCAAAATTTCACAAAGCTGTTCGCGAGTGCACTCGATAAGTGTCTCCGCAGCTCGAATCGTGTCATCCAAATCTCCTTGTTCGAGAACCTCTCCGGCTGCGGGTGGATGCAACACCAACCTTGGTCTTCGACTGCGTACATACGCCATTGCCGCGTTGGCTCCAACCACAAGTCTCCGAGTCAGTAACTCTCGAATGGAAGTTGTGTGACGGAAGATGTTCAGCAAAGCACGGATTCCTTGTGGTTGTGGCCCCGCAGGAAAAAGAGTTTCGTTCAGGCGAATAAACGCCATCCGGCATAACACGAGCAGTTCTGCACTTCGCCAGGCACGATCCTTCAAGGTGGCAAGTATGCGGGCATGGTACCTGTGAAGCCAAAAGTGTTGACGCCCAGTCGTGGGGTCGTCGACCACACTATCCAAACGCTCCTCCACGCGAGTCTTCTCTGCCTCGAAGTTGTCAACAAAGCCTGAAAAACAGGCATCAGTCGAACTGACAAGGTAAAGATCATGCGTAAAAGGTTGTAAGCAGAGCAAGAATCGAACTCACAATCGAGTTGCCTGTTTACAAGCTCCATTTCGCCAAGCACATAATCCTCGCGTTGGGTGGACAGCGCGGGTCTCGCCCTCAATCGATTCAGCTCAGCCTGAGCGTCCTTCAGATCTTGCTCCATTTTCACAAATTTGGCCTTCATAAACTCCATCACCTTGGCATCATTTACCACCTGACCTTGCGATCGGGTGGTGGCCGGAGCCCGCGAGAAAATAGTCGCAGTAGAAGGTTCTCGTGACTGTTCAAAAAGCATAATCACAAACACAAAGTTTGTGTCAGAAACAGCAACTCAAATCATAAGCATACAGCTCTTCGAGCATAAGACACACTAGCAAAAGACTACTTGCATCAACAAGGTAGCATAAACAACGCGCATACTCACGCAGTTCAGAAGGTATCATTACAAGGCATACAAACAAAAGGGTACAGCTACCCTAAACCTAAGAGGTCGATTTCTTCTACAGACGAGCGGCAGTCTCGGCTGCCCGGCGCTCCATTGTGTTCATAAAAACCTCGGCCAGTCGCGCGGCGGCTCCGCTCACCCCCTTCAGAGACACGGGCTTCCCATCTGGCCTCCGAGGGAACTCAGACAGTGCTGCCTCGTAGTCACACGCTATCCCATGACCCATAAGAAGCTTGAGGGTGGACTCAGATCCGCGTACCGTGTTGGCGCGAGCGAAATTCGCCATGGTGGATGTCCCGGGGCCAAACACGTCGGCAAAGCCATCCGCAGTCGATGGCACTACGCCAGTTGGGAATACCACCTCGTACACGGCGCCAAGTGTGCTCGTCGATTTAGCGAGTGCATCCTTCGCCTGGGTGCATACGGCGCCTAAGCCGCCTACCACCTGGTCCAGCGGAAGATCGCCACTCGACGTATCTGCAGAGGCCGGCGCGCCAACAGCTTCTGCACAATTCAAAAAGGGCAAAAGTCATTTCATGACACTCGACAGCTATATCATAATACCCAAAGGAGAAAGGAGTACTCACCTCCCATGGCCTGCGCAAGGGCCGCAAGCTGGTCAGCATATCCTCGCTCGCGTGCAGCGGCTGAGTTGGTGGCGGCGGCCAGCTCCTTCTTCGACTCTTCGCGCTACGCGGCGAGAGCATCCTCCAGCTCCTTCTTCTCGCCTGGTTCAGCAAAATCGCGTACATTCGGTACTCGACAAAGTCAGGCATTGCAAAAGTAAAAACTCAGCAAACAACGACAAAAAGGAGAACTCACGACTGAGCCGCTCTAGCTCGGCGCGCATGGTATCCCTCTCCTGCTCCATAAGGACAAGTCTTGGCAGAATCTGCCAAGGTGCGGTAGAAGGACTGCAAGCACATGAATTCAGCAAAATTTCTAAACTCCCACAGTCCCAAATTAAACGGGTCAGGCAAAAAGGTACTTACGTGGTTCATCCACGGTTCAGGAGCCGAGACTGATGTCCTGACCTCTGGAGTTGCCACCTTGGCCGCCTCAACGACAGCATCGGTGGTCATCGGCTGAGCCGCCTCGTTTGCATGCGGTCTAGCATTCGAGAGCTCAAAGGTCGGAACATTCTCGACTGGAGGAGTCACAGGCTGATCGTTTTCAGCACTGCGAGTGATGCAAAAAGTAAAAAGACGGTCAGCACAAATATGAAACAGCACAAAATTCTCATATCATACTCAAAAACCACATACCTATGCTCCTCATCTTCCTCATCTTCGGAGTCGCCAAAAATTGGGCCTCCAAAGGCTAGGGTAGCACTTGACTGAAGAAGGGGAGTAGAGCTTGTTGAGCACACACGCAAAGGAGCGGCTTGGAAAACAGGTGGTGATCCTGATTCCTCGTCATCCTCCAAGCCCTTCGCGGGTGAACTCATATTAGAAGGTGTCTTCTTGGCCAGTCGACGCCGCTTCGGTGGCGCGGTGTCGACTTCTTGGTCAGCAGTGGCCTTTTCTTCAGATTGGACCTCTTCTGCTGCTTCCTCCTCGAATTCCTCCACATGCGAAGTGGTGGCAGAAGGGATGGGCGACTGCTCCCCTTTAGGGTCCACCACCTGCACCTGAGTTTCTTCAGTCTCACCATTTTCCGGCAGAGGGGGAAGAGAGGTGGCAGTCGATTGGCCCTGCATAGCATACATCACAAACTGCAAAGTAGGCAAAAATTGAACAAACATACAACATACGAGAGGCAACTCCTACAAATGCAAGCATATCCAGAGTAAACATACCACCAGCAAAGGGTTTTCCGCCCCATACGTCTCAATGGGACAGTCGACCTCACATTTGTCGCCAGCTGTCAAGTGGGTGATGTGCCGCACGTGCGTCACAAGTTCGTTCCTTGACAGCTCCTCCGGGCTCATCCGAGTGGGGTCACCCACGCCCTCATACTCCCACATGGGGTGCGCTCGGGCACGGAGTGGCCACACTCGCCTCTTCACAAAGGTGGCGATCAAATGGATGCCTGTGACCCTGTCCAGCATCTCGTCGATTCGAGTCAGTAAAGGGCTTACTTCCTCCATTTCTTCGACTGAGAGCTGGTGATCCCACGCCTTGGTCCGGGCAAAAGATGCAGTCGAGTAGGCGGCGACTCCGTCTTGCTCAACGCTCGCGTAAAACCACCCTTTCCTCCAGCCTTGGGCGGAGTCGACGGTCTTCAGGCGGAAATAGCGCGTGTCGCTGCGCACCTGGATGCCGCAGCCGCCCACGGGGTAGGTGCGACCACCTCCTCTGTTGGGTCGCACCATGAATATTGTATTCCACAGCGCCCAGCTGGGTGCGACGCCGAGGAAGCACTCGCACAGCGTGATAAAACACGCAATATGCATAACACCGTTCGGGGTGAGATCATGGATCTGCACCCCGTAGGCAAACAGAAGACCACGCACAAAATCGTGGAGGGGAAGCGCGAAGCCCCTAGACACAAATTCCGCAAAGCAAACGCGCTCGTTGACGCGCGGTTCGGGGCATACCTCCTTGGGCGACGGAGCGTGGACGGCGAGCTGCTCCATGGGTGGCAGATATCCTTGCTCACGGAGCTTGATCAGATTGGCGTCCTTGATGGTGGACTTCGACCAATCCCCGCTGTTCTTCTTCAGGGCAGCGGCCGCCGATGTACCCGCCACGGTCTTCTTGCCCTTGGTGGCGTCGGTCGCAGCAGCGGCGGCAGCACCACGCTTGGCACCTCCTTTCGCCATTGTTACAATGGAGGATGCGCGGGGCAGAAAGCTTGAGTGCGAAAAGAATGGAGACAGGCGCGAGGAAGAAGATGAGGCAAGGGGCGGCGCAGGGAGCAAATGGCAAGTAAAAAACTCTGCCCGCGCCGTTCCCCCTATTTACCACAGAACGCAAACTTATCGCAACCGTCAAAACAAATCCATACGTTACGTGCGAAATCTAGCCGTACACGTGGCGGCCACGGAGAGCAACCGTCGCCGGCCACTCCGTCCACTACGCACGCAAAAAGAGGAGCCATCATAGCGCCCCGGGAGAATCGCGTCCGAGCATTCAAATCAAAGTCCACGCGGCGTCATCCCTGGTCAGCTCTGCAGAAGTGGGCCCACAAAACAGAGTTACGTCTCATCAGTCTTACCAAGCACGCCACCGGTTGTCAGAGATGGCAGTCGCAAAATGCGTCATTGATGACGTTATTTCATCTGGCATAACTGGCATAAAAGTCACTCGATGATATCATCGGGTGATCTCTCATAAGAATTTCGATTGGTTCTTCAGCAAAGTTCATAAATGCCAGTCGAAAGTACTTTCGACTGCAACGTCATACTCCCATCGGGAGCGTATCAAAAAATTTCTTTGACTAATATATGCAGGGTAAAAAGATTTTGAGATTATCCTCCATTGCAAGCAATAAAGCACAATCTCGGGGGCTACTCCCATCGGGAGCGCTGTCGCGCACCCGATAGAATAATGGCAAAAATGTCAGTCGACGAATTATTCGACTTAGCTCATAATCAAAATCATACTCGAAAAATTCCCGAGTTGATCCGACGATCCTTGGATGCTGCATGCATAGTGCAAAGGTAAGACCCACCGATCAGTCGGGATGGGCTAAGGGCCGCTCCAGCAGTGTTACCCTTAAATTTTCCGTGTCAGGAGACATGATGAATTATCCCCGACGGACGCGTTGGGTAGATTCAAAATTATACTGCAGTTCGATTCAGTAAGACCTCAACGGCCGTTTCGAGTCTGTCCAGTCTATTCCAGATTCGAGTCCGGGGACTCGAGTTTGATTGAAAGCTAGTATGGTTTTGCCCAAATGGTAGTTAACTGGCCCCGATCCGTCGTGTGTGCCGGGCCTGCTAAGCTAATATCCCTTGACTATCATAAGCAAAAAATTCATAGTCGATGAGATACCCGACATAGCCAACATGTGCTATTTCATACAGAAATTCCGAATCATACGATACAAAATGCAAAGAAAATAACATGCATGATGTGTGAGTCCATGCCTGACTCTTCGAATCAGACAAGTACTCGGGGGCTACTGACATGGGTATGCCTATCGGGTACCCTACCATGAGGGTACCTGGTGCACATATCGACTAGGCCCAACTATCAGAACCTACATGAAGCCCAAGAAAGATGGAGTATCCTCCAAGTTTGGCGAAGACATAGTCGGTTTAGGCTTACCATATATGTAAATCGAGTCGGTTACGAACACCCGAGACCCAGCCTATTATTTAAGGACTGGGAGGGTCATCGAACCAGACCACGAAACTCCTGAGCCTCAAAACCCTTGCGAGATTGACATCTCGCCAGGATCCTTGTAACCTCCATATTCGCAAATCAATAACAGACAGGCAGGACGTAGGGGTGTTGCCTCCACACGAGGGCCCTGAACCTGGGTATATCTTTTGCCCCGCTTGTCAGCCGACGATACTTCCAGCTCTACCATGTTCTCTCCCCCATATTCACAACCCAGGGACCTCGACTATGGGTCTTGATGAGTTTACCCCTCGTCACAAGTTGTCCAGAAAATCTGACGAGGCTAAAAAATGGACCAAGTGGGGGAAGGAAATGCGGGACCTGAACATAGGTAACCACCATTTGGGAAGCGGCGGTTACCGAGGAAAACAACCCATTTGGGACAAGGAGGATGCCGAGATTGCACGTCTGGGAAAAGAAAACCCGTGGCATAAAATCACGGACGAGCAGGTTAGGAACTTTGTCCGGTCCTACTACTATCTGAACAAGGCGACGGAGGAATTCGTTACCGACGACGACGATGTGAGGGCATTCGAGAAAGTGCTGGTAAGGAATTTAATTACCGCGGATATCTCAAAGTTCATTGCGTTGATCTAATTAGATAACGAAGGCCTATTTCTACAAGGGTTCACCTTAATTTCCTTTGTCTATAGGAGGACGAGTTGAAGGCTGACGCTGAGGCCGGCCCGTCGTCCCAGGGGTCGACGGAGCCGTGGGACACGACTTTCAACAGGGCGACGGACGTTTATAAGAATAGGGACAAGTCGGCGCCGCCGACGTCAGCTGGCCGTGTGTCCGGCTTTGGTACGAGCATGAAGTTCCTCCAGTACTACAGCACGGACGCCGAGACGAAAAAGGAGAGGAGGAAGCCGACTAGGGATAACGCCGAGGTTGTGGAGCTAACGAAGAAGGTGGAGTCACTACAGCAGGAAAAAGTGGACTCCAGCACGGTGGACAAGTTAGTGGAGGAGAAGCTCCGGGCGATATTACCCCCTGGGTTGATAGAGGGGTTAGCTGCTTGGAATGTGGCAGGTCGACAGGGGCCGATACACATGCCCAGCTACGCCGGCAGCAACTCCAGCAATAACGTGTCGCCAGACCTGGTGACCCCGCTGCCCAACACCGCGGCGCAGCCGCTCCTTTTGGTCCCACCGACGCCCCCTACCGTGAAAGATATCGAGGCGCTGCCGGTGGCGGCGGTGAATGGTAGGCCGGCCGCCGGAGATACCGAGGCGCTGGCGGTGGCGGCGGTGAATGATAGGCGGCCGCCGGCACCGACACCCTTGTCTCGACATTAGCCGAGCTCAACGCCATCACCAAGGTAAACTAAATAGTTAGTCTGCGTCATCTTCTATAACTATGCCTTTGATGACTGCGATCTCATGATGCCCAACATGTGTTGACTCAGGACATGCCTTGCATACTCAAGCATAGGGTGGGGGCCGGCGGCGAGTTGAAGGAAGTTGCTCAGGGCACTGTCGTACAACCATTTAGCCGCGATATGCACCACACTAAAATGAGCGAGGCCGTGATGAAGGTCAGGTTGACTACGATAGTGCCCGAGTTTCGTGACATCGACCTCCCATGCAACCTCCGGGAGCCGAGGAGGACCACATGGTCCTTGGAGATTGCGTCAAGTGGATCATGGAATGGCCGAAGACCCAGATTCGTCTTGGGGAGGGTCTTCAGGGGTTGAGGCACACCACCGGCGCCACCTCGAGGCCCCCGATCGTTCGGCCCTCGAAGCCGCCACAAAAAACTGTTGGGAAGGAACCAGCGCCACAAGCAGCCGTCGCAACCACCCGGAAGGAACCGGTGGTCGTCGTCACCACCAGCCACCACCAAAAACTGTTGGGAACGTCTGTACCGCAACGGCCGTCCAAAGCCAACGACGTTGCACCTCAACTTGGTGACAACGGCGACGATGATGAGGATAATGTCGACATCGATGGCTTCCTCAACACTGGCGCTAGCCAAGATTTGTACATGCCTCCTGTGGATGAGGAACCCTTCCGCGCTCACGGCGATCCAGTTGGTCGTCCCACTACATGCACACAGCGCCTGACCTTCCAGGGTTTATCTCAAGACACGCCTCCGGAGGCCGGCGATCAAGACAAATCGGCTAATGTTTTCAGCCCTGGCACACTGAAGAAGACGGTTGCGAGGGGTTAGCACCCCCAGCATCCCCAGAGATGAAGAAGAAGAAGCACAGGAAGAGAAGTAGGCCAGGCGCCTCTGCGAGCCAGCCAGCTCCTAAGATTATCCGTGGTCATGAAGACATGGTATCACCCGTGCAGATGGCTTGACCCGAGTTCATGAAGCTGGTAAACCTATACTGCCTCCGGAGCTGCTCCGCCTCGCAGAAGGACCGATGCACTCTTTGCATCAAGCTATCTTGACGCTGGAGGGCATCCTTCTTAAAGACAAGAATCCAAATTACCCGGTGTTCACGGCCAAGGTGCCAAAGGACTTGGACTTCGTCCATGAAGCCCCCGCGGATCTGTTCTTCATAGCGTATGAGGACGTCTTCAATCTGTTTCACTCTAAACGACTGGACTATACCTTGGTCCGCCTATACGTGCTCAATATGACGATGAAGATCAGGAGAGGTAATACCCCGTACGTCGCGGTAGTGGATCCCTACTACATGCGTGACAGCCAGCTGGTGGAAGGATCAAGTACACGGACCATGGCCACGGAGTACCTCTAGAGGTTCATGCTGACCAACAAGAGAAAGAACAACCTTCTTGTGCCTTTCTTTCCCGAGTAAGTACACATCCGCTCGCCGCCGTCGTATCTTATGCTTTCTTATAGATTTCTTCCATTATTGATCATTTCCAACATTCCGTTTCAATTGTGTTGAGCAGGGACAAGTACTGCACACTCATCGTCCTAAGCCCGAGGTGGTCCATTGCCACTTATTTTGACTCGGGGAGTTTGAGCAGGAAGAAAGACTACACCAGAATAAAGGGTGTTCTCGATGAGGCTCTCGAGGGCTACGCCCAAAAGGGAGGCCACTTCGAAAAAGAAAAGAAGGGGGAATGTCTCACGAAGGACAACAAACACCGGTTCAGGCATGGGACCGAGTTCCATTGCATCAAGCAGAAGCCTCACAGCGTGAAGGAAGCCTTCTACGTCCTCCATCACATTAAAGGGTTTGTCCGGGATGCAGAGAAAACGAGGATTCCATCTAGTCTCCAAGAATGGACCAAATCTGCGGGGGAAATCACCAATTCTGAGCTTAGAGAAGACTTCCATCGCATCCAGATGCAGTTATCGCAAATCATCCTCGAAGATGTCAACACAAAAGGGGGGTCCTTCCACAACGGCAGAGGTAGGATGTATTATAAAAGAAAGACTTGCCTCACTCACAAGAAGTGCTTCTTTATTATCTTTGTTATAGACTTATCCACTTAGATAAATAAATCATACTCTATTTATATTATTAACCAATATATATCCCAATCCATCACCAGGGTTGTGCCAGAGGGACATCGAAGAACGCCTAGCTATGCAGAATGACACCAGGACATGGACGACGAAAGACTCCTACAAACCGTTCCCGGCGCCGATCAAGAAGGCTCCATGATCGTGGTCCCGCTCTTGCTCACCATCATCGCCGTTGTGTACTCTATTTGATCCTAGTTTAGGCGGTGACCACTTTATTTGTAACGTGTGACATGATGAACTTTTGTATCAAGACTTGTGTAAAAATCAGGCACTTTGTCACTATATGTATGTATCTCGGGCTCTAAGTAATGTGATGACATAGTAATGTGTCCGTTTTCATATACCGTGTCAAATATATTATTGTTTCTATTATGTCTGTATAAATCTTGTAATATACCTGTATTTCTTGTAATATACCTGTATTTGTACAGCAAGCAGCAACGAATCCAGAATACCTGTAAAGTATTCTGTGGCGCATGTTGTTTTGAAGAAGTTTGTGCTACCATGTTGTTGAATATATGTGGTGGTGTACCATTGGCCATAAGTGTGGCAGCAAACTTCTTAGTCAGAAATTCTGAAGAGCCGGCAGAGCTACACATGCTTGGGAAATTTATTCTTTCATCGCTGGATTAATATTCCACCTCTGAAGGAATGACCAAGATATTGCACATGAGTTATGCTGACCTATCTATTCAACTGAGGTCTAGATCAACCACTACCTAACGTTTCAGTTCAAAATTCGTACTCCCTCCGTTCCTTGATATAAGGTGATTAAGGTTTTAGTACGGATATTAAGACGTCAGTATTTTACATGCGGTGGACAATTTTCTCTTGAAAAAATTCGAGAGAAAGTAGTTTCTATTAGCCACAAACTTAAAACAATCCATCAAATTGCTCCGTTCCAGATTGTGACTTGTTTTTTAATGCGTAAAATTATCCATAAATTGCTCCGTTCCCCAAATGAGTATGGCGTTTTGGAGCCCAGAATTTTGGAATGTTTCTCAAAATTTTAGGCACCTTATATCAAGTAACGGAGAGAGTAATATTCTGGGCTACACGAAATTGACAAATCTGGTCAAAATTCGATTTTTTTAGACTATGTCCTGTTCTGGATCTAGATCCACGTATTTGTCTTTTTCGCCCAACCCAAAATAGAACGAATCTCTCATTAAAATTTTGCACAGCTGTAGATCTCAATATTATCTACACGTAGGAATTGTCTGAGATTTTTTTGAAACATAAAAATGCAGATTCAAATTTTTGGGAAAATCGAGCTAAATACAGCTCGACCTCCATTTGGAATTTCCGTTCCCCAAACATCTTATATCTATTATATACTAAAAGCAAAATGAGTTAGCTAATAGAGCCACCACCTTAAGCCACATCATCTAAATTATATTCGTCGTTAGATCTAAAATTTATGACTAGGACTTTAAATCACGGCCGTGAAATTTACGTAACAAATATAATATATGTGTTCAAGTTAGTACAACAATTTCGGCCCAACACGTAACACAAATTAGCATGCATATATGGTGGGTCCACCAGGTCACGTGTATACTACGTACACATGATTTGGATCCAAGTCCAATGAGTCCAAACCATGCACAAAGTCAGGTAGGTTCACGAGATTTACTTTTGTACAGTCCGAGCCAAACAAATATCTAAAATGGTCCTTGCCACATACGTTGTGCATCTGATATATTTGTGGAAAGCATTTTCAAATTACGATCGGTAGGAAATGTGTTTACTTGGCCAGCACATGCTACATGTAGACAACAAAATCAACTTGGTATATACGCAAACATGAGGACTATACCGGAAAGAAATAAGGACGAACAATATTATTTTTTATACTACAAGTAGTGCAACATATAGAAACTTTTCAAAACTTTTGACCAATATATAGTCTCGCCATGCTCTAATATTTCTCCGGTACGAGGAAAGACTCCCACATGAAAGAAATAAGGATGAACTACACATCCAACTCTTTTATCCTTATTTATCAAATTCATCGACTTGGAGAAATAATCTCGCCATGCTCTAATGTTTCTCCGGTATGTAAGGGAAAGACTCCACACGTGAGTATGTGACGTGCCACATAGAACTATAGCTGCGTCCATTATAAAAATGCCTACAGCTAGAACGTGACAGCCAAAGAAAATAATGTATTTATTTAGGCAGTTGTGTATAAAAATGTATGAATCGATGCGGGAATATAAGCCATTAATTTAATTCAATCTCTGCATGCAAATCAAAAATCAGCAGCTCACGACGGGACCACAGCCATAGATTCCCGCTCCCTGAAATCAGCGGCATGAGCAACAAAACAAATTGATCTGGGATTTTTTTTTGAACATGACCAATCAAAATTAGTTTAGACCATTAACGACGGATATGCAGTGATAGAGTTTGACAAGCAATCAAAATTGAGATTACTTACTAAGTGGATTTGTAAACTTTTGGATTGTGTAATTTCTGATCTAGATTGCTAAATATAGAGAGAAATTATGTTGATTCATACATTATTTGTGAATATATTTTAATTGGCTTCTCACTTAAGCTTTTTACCGTGTAAAAAGATAACATGTTGTGTCTGATGGCATGGTCAAATGATATCCATATAGTTATATTGCTTTTCAGAATGTATCTCGGCCTTCTATCTATTTTTAAGATAGTTGTCCCCGGTGATTATGTACTGTTGAAGGTAGGTTTTGAGTTGATTTTCCATTGAGTTTAATTTATTACATAGAAAATTTGTTACAGAGAAAATTTTCCATTGAGTTTAATTCATAGAAAATTGATGTATCGACAACACATAAAATACTTAAGGAGCGATACACTAAGAATCTGGTACTTGATTAACTGAAGTTTGTGGCGTGGTGGTCATCATTAAGATCAAATTTTACTTTTTTTTTTGTACAATTGATAGATCCAATTATGTATGCAATAAACAATCTCATGGGAAGCCAACCTTTTGTTGCCTGGATAGTAGAAATATATAGGCAAATCAGATTAATATGTATGAAATTTTGGATGCCTAGAGCTAAATACTTACACTAGCAGTGCACACAACAATTCAACTACCGAGCGCGCCTCGGGATAGTTTTTTTGGCTTCTTAATTTCTTCTCAAAAATTATATTAGATTATACAAACATGTTATTGAGAAGATAAGAAATAGAAACATTATTTTATTTATTTCACAATTATTTTAACATTGTTTTTTAGAACTATAATATATGAGAAATTTGCAGCGGGATACTAATTAAGATTTACAAATGTCATATACGGAAGACTCACAATTATACTAAATAAAGTTAATTAAGATGTCCACTTAGTTTTGTTACATAATTCAACAATATACACAAATGAGAATGCAGAACGCATGGATAAAAGCGTGGAAAATAGATAAAAATATCGCAACCTTCGTTTTAGTACATATAACATTGTAGAAGATTGTAGAGATTAAACAAAATTGTATCGCGAAATTTGAGTACACATTTTATTTTATTTATGGAATTCAATACTCTGTAATATAATTTAAAAATCAACTATAAATCTAAGAAATGTGTCTTTGTCCAAAACATTGATATATGTTAGAATGCAATAAAAATGTCAATATTTGATATTTGAGGTAATAAGGAGTAGAGATTCACACGAAATAAGATGAGATTTCTTTATCTAGTTTCTCTACAGTTACACAAGCATATTAATAATTTGTTATTCCAATACAAAATTAACTAAACCTTAAAATGGTTATATACACGCCAAATCAAATTATCATAGTGTTGTATATTGAATTGTTTCTTTATTAAAAATCGCACTCATATGTGTTCATAAAAAACATAGATTTTTTAATTGAAGCACATATGATGAATCTAGAAAAGTAAAGAATTTGACTGGCCAATGACATGAAAGATAAATTATTCATCCAGCTGACCGCAACATACAGTATTTGTGGAACCGCTTGATCCCTTAAATTTAATTATCAGTAGACCCTGACTAATTGATCTTACTAACTATACATAAACGCCATTGAGTGAGAAATTATTATTTACAAATCAAGATATAGAAATGGAGAAAAACATTGGTCAGTGTAGTGTGAGTTTAACCTCACACCGAACTAGCATTAAATAAAAAATAAATCCTAGACCGCTATCTAAATTTAGTTCTATGTACTTATCTAATAACAACGTGTGCACACGACATTTATACCTTTTGATAAGTTTTTTATGTTCTCATCAACTATTCTCCCACAAATTGAAAATTATTAAAGATGTCTCCCACTCAAGTAATATTTTGTTTACCATGATATTTATGTTGAGTACAGAACTGCAATAACACTAATGGCATAATATAAGTTTCTATAGAACCATAAAAAGTTTATAGACATATTGAGACATTGCCCTCGCATTTGCGAGGGCCACCTTGCTAGTTGCGGTAAAAGGGAATACTAGGCTACTACTCGTACACACATTCACAGACTCAGAGAGGGGGAAAGGGAGGGGGAGGGGATACCTTTTGTTCTGTTGGAATTCTGGCGAAGCTGGTGCGAGATGAAGTACTTGGAGAATCTTGTTAGAGAAACGTCGCAAAGCTTCGGTGGTACTCCATCGTACTGGTTCGAGATGAATCTTGTGTAGAATGTCCGCAGAGCTGTTATTGGATGGCACAACCCATGCCTTATAATCGAATTTATTGACTGCATCTTCGTCTTGGTGGAGTGCCCTTGCGAGGGCAGTTTTCCCAATGCCGCTACGTCCAGCGATCGAGATCACCCTCAAGGACCCATCGCCTGGGGAGAGCAGGTCAATAATCTCCTCTTTGGGCTTGCCGATGCCCACGAGATCTTTGTCTGGAGCATAAGAAGGAGATCTAGCTGACAATGAGCCAAGATCCTTCTGTGGAGCACAAGAAGATCCAGCTGACGACGACCATACGGCTGGCGTCGTACTGCTGTCCCTCCTGGTCGATCTAGATTCATCAAACAGAGTCTTGGCACGAGTCTTGAAATAATCGATGTGCGTGACATCTACAAGACGAGGGTCCAGCCCAATCGCCGAGAGGACGATGCCGCCAAATGGTCCGGGAATCCAGAGATCATGCACGAAATCATCGATATCATAAGCCAGCTCCTGCAACTTCAATTGCAATATCGGTTGCCGATGCAGCTCCTTGTCTTCCATTAGGCGCTCCCTCAGAAAGTCGAGATCCTCCTTGACAAAATCCAGGCCGGTGGCGAGATCGGCACCACGCTTTGTACTTGTGTCTATAAGGTCAACCACCATCTTGATACACCCCATCACACTCCCGACGGTGCGGACGACCTCCATTGGTCGCCACTCCGCTCCCCTCCCCCTCTCCTCTCACAGCCTCATGTGGAAATGGCTTGCATCAAGCGTACAAAATGTGATTTCTCTACTAGACTAGAGGATCCACATACGTACACAAATATATAGAACCAGGAGCAGAATAGTACAGCAATCAAAACTGTAGGGTCGGCTGCAAAGGTTCAGGAGCAGAATAGTACACCAATCACAATTGTGGGGTCGGCTGCAAATGTTTTTAGGAGGTGGTGCATCAGCACACATCGCTACCAAACAAATTGTTAGAGTATCTCCACGCGGAACCCCCTTCAAAAAAAATGGTCCAGCATCACCCAAATGGGTGCCGTATTGGGGTGACTAGACATTCGTGTAGACCGAAAATCTAGACCGAAAGGGGCTGTTGCCCCAGCGGCACCCCCAATACTTTTGAAAAATTAAACATTAAATTTAAATGATAGGTTGAATTTCAAATATGTTTAAGGACATTTTAAAATGAGTTTTAAACAAAAGACATAATCTAAATTGTTGACGGGAGGGGCTCGACGTTTCGGGAGCCAACCTCGCAGTCATGCGTTGCTGGCTTCCACGCCTCATGTGATATTCGCACGCCAGCCTCGTCCCCGCTTCACACACTGCTTGGTAGCTAGTGCACCTCCTCCGTCTTCTGGTGAGCGATGTGTGTTGTCTCTGCCTGGGCTTGCATATCCATGGCGGCTCACCTTTTGTTGGGCGGCCCCTTCCTCACCGTAGTACCGAAGGAGATCTCGGCCATGTTATTCTCCTCGGTGACCACCTCTCTGACCCGCCAGTATTATGTTTCCCGTTGTGTAGTCTTAAAGGAGACCAGCAATGCGGCCTGCTCCTCCGTGCACGAGAGTGCCTCTTTGTCTTCGTCCTCCTCCTCCTCCTCATCGTCATCTGAAAGGGAGGAGATGGGTATGGCGCATGTGCCCATGTGCCGACGGTTAAGGTGGGAGAAGTGAGACCTGTTTACGGGGATCTATAGAAGGTTGAAGCAAATGGTGGGATATGTTTATCTAATATGGATGACAACGTAATCTATTTTGAATTACAGATAAGAACATCTCCACTCGCACTCCCAATAAGTGTCCGGATTTACTTTTCCGGCACTCTACTGGGAGTGTCCGGACATACTGAAACCAATTGCACGCGATCAATCAGCTCGCACAAGAAATCGGAATCAGCTAGCACAAAGACCGTCAACACCAGCAACGATGTCGCATGGATCCTGCTCTGGGTGGGCGGTCGATCAGAGAGGAAGCGGAAGTTCTCCTTGAGGCGCCTCCGGGAGATCAGGCGCCTCCGCTCGCCCGCGCAGCCGCCGGTAGGCTGCTAACCTCCTGCTCGCCGAGACGCTGCCGGGAGGCCGCGCCGCTCTGCTCGCTTCACGATCGACCGCTGGGAGGGCTAGGGCTGCCCACCTCCTGCTCCCAGGGCTGCCGCTCCCCTGTGCTTGCCGTGACACCGCCGGGAGGCTGCTCCTCGACCCCCATCCGCCTCTTGGTGACTACCTCCATGGCCGACGAGCGTGGTGGAGCACGGGAGGAAGCATATCACGGTGGAGAGAGAGGTACAGAGGACAGAGGATTTGGTGAAAAATCACGGTAGAGAGAGAGGGATAGAGGAGAGAGAGGGTACGTGGACGCTCGTGAGTGGAGTTGGTGGACGAAAACTTACGTCCAACGATGCCAAACAACCCCTAAGCCGTAGGGCGTGGCTTGGCGTTGCCGGAGAAAAAATGGGCATGACAGGACGAAGATTGGTCTAATGGGGCGCGAGTGGGAGATGTTTCCGTCCGAAAAGCCCAATAAGATATATTGGGAGGGCTATTGACATCACGAGTGGAGATGCTCTAAGAACACAGAGGAACAAACACACATGGGGATAAGAAAACTGTTAGCGGAAGTTGGTCCTTGTCTGTAATTAATTCTATGATAAATCATAAGCCATACGGCAAAAGTTACTGGGGGCTGTCGTTGAGCCAAGTAATGTATGTGCACGCAAATATACGATGCATTGAGGATCATTTTTAAAAAGGTGCGTGAAGTCAAAGCTTCGCTCGATCATACCCGTACTTAATTTGTTAAACATTTTGTAACGCCCAATAATTCAACTTGCACCTGTGGACACGCTACGTGTATAGAATAATCCATATGTAGCTTCGTCACCAGTGACCACACCCAAATCATTTCGATGGTTGTTTATACGAACTTACCCGCTGGAGCGGCAGCGCACACAAGATAGTGCCCACTAAGACCGAATCGAAACACAGAAAGAGGCCGAGAGAGGGAGAGGGAAAGAGACAGATCATGGAAGGTGTACCTGTCGTGTGCTATCGGACAGGGTCAATGAACTCTGTTCTCAACAAGCTCGGCAAACTGAAGAATCCTTCCAATCCAACTGATGAATTTTCTCCATTGGAGGAGGATGTTTTGGTGAATAGGGAGTTGCAGAAATTGAACAAGCAGTTGAAGAAGCAGTTGAGCCAGCTTGTGGAATTGAAGAAGCAGTCAAACATGATGGCCGGAGCATTTTATGTGTGTATCATTGCCATTTATTTGGTGTATCTTTGTCGTTCGAATTAGAAATTTCGATTTAGGAGTTGGGGATTTCGATTTAGGAGCTGTTTGTCTTATGAACAATGTTATGATTCGACTAAATTAGCTCTGAAATCAGTTAACACCTCGAACAGGTTCAGTTAGCCGTTTCCGAAATAGAAAAACCGACAAGTTCATGGGCCCGTTGTTGGGCCAAGCCGTCAGTGCTCGCTTAAAATAGGTGCAGGGAAAAAAAGAATTTCAAGTTGTTGGGCCCGTTGCTGGACCTGTTGTTGGGCCAAGCCGTTGTTGGACAGAAACAATGGTTTAAATGAAATATTGTTTGTGTTGGCTCAATAAATGACGTGTCAAGTTAAAACAAATGTCTAATTGGATGTGTACATAGAAGTGGTTTTTTTATAGTTCTATGAAATGACTCCATATTGGTCACGGACACTATATTTGTGCACTAGATGTTAACCCTAAAGTTTGAGTTCATTTGGAGAAGGTTAAAAAATTCCTCGGATTAGAAATGAGGTTGTTTGGGCTACGTTTCGGGCTCTTTTTTAGAACAAGGAAGATTTTGACCACCATGAGATTGTACTCCTTGACCACCATGAGTGTTATAAATTTAATTTATATTTTTTATTTTCCACGATTGAAAATTGCAGTCCTTAACTAGTTATTTTTTATTTGTACATCAGCGACCAATGAAAAATAAGTAGAAAAATGTAGTTTTAAATAAATGTGGGTTGAAGACTAGCACACTTATAACGACATAAGATTAATAAAATGCACACTTATAACGTGTGCCCTCTTACACGACTAGCACACTTATAACGTGTGCCTCTTACAACTTACGAGAAATAAACTAGGATGGAAATAAATAAACATGGAAATAAGCCCGAAAGGGCACTAAGAGTTCTCCTTGACTTCTCCTTGACCTCCTCCTTGGCTCCCCTTGGGGCTCACTCGTCGTCCTCGTCGTCCTCGTAGGGGAGGCCGTGGATGGTGCCCCGGTAGTGGAAGATGTCGGTGAAGTCCGTGAAGATGTTGAACGTCGTGAATGCGATGTACTCGCACCCATACCAAAACGCCTTCCGACGGAGGAGGAGTGCGTCGAAGAGGTTGGTGAAGGTGACGTAGTAGCCGATGACGAGGCCGCCATATGGAACTCCTCGAGCCGGTACATGGGCGGCCCGCCAGGAGGGAGGTGGCGGAAGCCGGACGAGAGGAAGAACTCCGCTAGAGCCCTTGCGCCCCTCCACCTCGAGAAGGCCCAGACGCGCAGCTGGCGATGCTCTACGAGATTGGGCGTGGTAGAGCGGTGCTCCCGCGTGAGGTTGGGGAGGCGGTAGGTCGGGGCGCTGTACTCCGGCATGGTTGCTAGGGGCGGGGCGGCTGCTTGTTTGAGAGAAGAGGGTTGGAGGAAGATGGGATGCGGTGTGCGACTTGGAGAAGAACTGGGTGCTATTTTATAGCGGATAGTGATCTTGTTTAATGCGATGGTGGGGA
Source organism: Poa pratensis (assembly GCA_947311845.1). Lineage (NCBI taxonomy): Eukaryota > Viridiplantae > Streptophyta > Magnoliopsida > Poales > Poaceae > Poa > Poa pratensis. The sequence continues at coordinate 43,771,368 of CAMZMU010000090.1, forward strand.
GGTGAAGTGTAAAACTCGGTTTAATGTGATGGTTGGGAAGAGGCACGCGCAGCCGGTCGATTCATTTCTGGTCTGCGTGCACACTGCAAGCGCGCCGCCGTCCCGCCGCCGCTGTCAGCGCAAAAGTCAAAAAGAGAGCAACAATAGCCTGATACTACGTGGCATACAGCGCAGCGGGGTGCAGCGCGAAATCGCTCAGATGAGACGTCTGCATGCACTGCCGTCGAATCGCTCAGCGGGGCCCACTCGATGGCATGCATGCGTCTGCGAGGGTCCGCTCAATCCAACGGTCCGACGAGTGCACCGCTTCTCAGCCAATCAGGTAGCAGAACCAGCCATCCCACGGATCGTGTGTTAGCTCAGGGCCAGATCGCACGGCCACAGTGCAGCAAGGTAGCGATCACACGGATGAACGGTCGACGTTGCATCCGAATTTGAAATAATCATAAAATATTCAAAAAACATCAAAAAAATGAAAATCCAGTGCACATGGTCTTATTTTGTCATGTACTAACAGCTCCAACTGATAAACAAGGTCTAGATACATATTAAACAAGAAATGCTTCAATATGGTGTGAAATAGGCCGAATTTGAAATAATCATAAAATATTCAAAAAACATCAAAAAAATGAAAATCCAGTGCACATGGTCTTATTTTGTCATGTACTAACAGCTCCAACTGATAACAAGGTCTAGATACATATTAAACAAGAAATGCTTCAATATGGTGTGAAATCTCACATCTCAAACTATGAACTCTATGTGTGAAGAGAGGTGGTTTGGGATTTGCAACATGAAATTTACAAAAACTCACCAAAGCTTCATTTTGGATTGACTAAGAAGGATCCAGGCTTGGTTTTTCATTTTGGTGTTTAAAACATGTTCAAATGTTGGTCAAACTTGGTTTGACCGAATTTGAAATAATCATAAAATATTAAAAACATCAAAAAAATGAAAATCCAGTGCACATGTTCTTATTTTGTCATGTACTAACAATCCAACTGATAACAAGGTCTAGATACATATTAAACAAGAAATGCTTCAATATGGTGTGAAATCTCACATCTCAAACTATGAACTCTTATGTGTGAAGAGAGGTGGTTTGGGATTTGCAACATGAAATTTACAAAAAACTCACCAAAGCTTCATTTTGGATTGACTAAGAAGGATCCAGGCTTGGTTTTTCATTTTGGTGTTTAAAACATGTTCAAATGTTGGTCAAACTTGGGTTTGACCGAATTTGAAATAATCATAAAATATTCAAAAAACATCAAAAAATGAAAATCCAGTGCACATGTTCTTATTTTGTCATGTACTAACAACTCCAACTGATAGACAAGGTCTAGATATAATTAAACAAGAAATGCTTCAATATGGTGTGAAATCTCACATCTCAAACTATGAACTCTTATGTGTGAAGAGAAGTGGTTCTATGTTTTGATAAATGACTCCATATTGGTCTAGGGCACTATATTAGTGCAATAGATGTTAACCCTAGAGTTTGAGATCATTTGGAGATGGTCGAAAAAATGACCAGATTAGAAATGGGGCTGTTTGGGCTACCTTTGGGGCTCTTTTGTAGCTCATTTTGGAGAACCGCTTACTTGTTGGAGATGTTTACCCTAGCAAAAGGGAAGGATTGTTCACAAAACGAGCATAACAACTGAGAAATCAGGGTTGGTTCAAATTGTGAGAAATATTTCACACAATTTTGAATTTGGTTCAAATTCAAAATCAAATTCAAATTATTACACAAATTTCACGGCTCAAGTTTCATCTCAAATTTCACGCTCTCGATTTTCTCTTGTTCGTACCACCAGATTGTGTCGCACACCAGACAAAACCCTCATGCTCTTGGTTTTCTTCGAGTCAGTCATACGAGGCCGAGGCCACACAAGTCGTTCTTCGTCTTCAGATGACACCTCTTCAGATGACAGATTCAGTTCTGGAACAGCTTCAGCTTCAGCTTCATTTTGCACCGCGGCATCAAGAACTGCATCAGATGGCACCACATCATCCAAAACTGAATCAGTTTGCACCACATCATCCAAAACTGAATTAGATGGCACCACATCATCCAAAACTGAATTAGATGGCACCACATCATTCAGAACTGATTCAGATGGCACACTTATCTTCTTCGGCCATTTTGTCTTGCCCTTTTTGTTGCCCAGAGATTGTCAACAACAATGGGCTCACTTCCAGCCTTTGCTCTGAAAAAATAAAACAGAGTATGAAAACAGAGTAGAATTGCAGTTGAATTTAAATAAATGATCAAATACTTCAACTTACTTTGGTTGTTGTGGACGAGGGTACCGACATTTGGATGATCCAGCTCGGTGACCAAGTACCTGACACTCCTTGCATCTATTTTTGGTACCTTTCTGAGGCCGTTTTGGTTTGTCATCTTTTTTCGCCCTCTTACTACAGCCTCCTTTCTCAAACCAGGCCTTGAATCTGCTCATTTTAGGCCTGCCAGCCTTTCTTTTGGCAAGGGGGGACACATATCAAAATCAAAAGGCACTTCAGGCCACTGCGACTGATCTGTAAGTGCTGGTATTGGAGCTGCATACGCAGCCTTGAATCTTGCTACTGAATAATACTCATGCAGATAAGGGTGCATGTTTACCCTCGGTTTTCCAGCCAAGAAGAGTATGGCATGCTCACATGGTTTTCCAGTATGTTGCCACTCGAGGCAAGTGCATTCATGCAGTTCAGTGTCAACCACATGCCTTCTTCCAGTCTTGGTATCTCTCACTTCAGCTCCCCACAATGAAGAATTCTCAACTGCCAAATGTGTAAGATTTCTGCTCCTGTTAACCACCTGCTGTACCACTGCTGGAAGCTTATCCCCTTGCAAAGCATCACCTATTCTTCTTCTCAATTCCCACATCCGCATGATCATGATCCTGATTTGGTCAACCATGTCATGCACAGGCAAGTCTTTTAACTCTTTCACCTTGTTGTTAAAACTTTCTGCTAGATTGTTGTTGATATGATCACACTTGATGTCTGTATTAAATCCTGACCTATACCACAAAAGAGAATGGTATGCTTCCAGCCAGTGCTGAAACTCAGGATCTGCTGCAATAACCTTCGCAAGGTGATAAGCATGTGTCTGTTTCGAGTAAGATCTTGCTGCTGGCCACAGTCGCCCAAAATCTTCTCCTCTATGTTTCTTGATCACATTCATCCACATATGCCCGAAGCACTCCCTCTGCTCAGCATGTGGAAATACGGCCTTGACAGCATTTTCTAGCCCTTTACAAGCATCAGTGTGTATAGCCAAAGGTGTCACTGTCCCAATGGCTCTTTTCAACTGCATCATGAACCATGTCCATGAAATCTCTGTCTCTGATTGAAACAGGCCAATAGCAACAGGAAACATCCAGTTGTGTCCATCTAGAGCATTGCATGCTGCCAATTGACCATTCCACTTTCCAGTCAAAAAAGATGAGTCTATGCTCAAATATGGCCGACACCCTGCTTTGAAGCCATCGGTGCAAGGCTTCAAAGCCATAAAAAATTTGGAGAAAAATACCTTGCCATCAGGTGCAACCTCGGTATCTATCTCCACAATACTGCCAGGTGACCTCTTCTCCACCTCTGCCTTGAAACTATACAGCATCCTGAAGGTATTTGCCCAATCACCATATAGTTCTTTCATTGCCTTCTGTTTTGCCTTCCACACTGTGGTATATTTCAGCTTAATAGGGTACTGGGCTTCCATGTCTAATTTCAGTCTCTTTGCAGTAGTGTTTGGTGTTTTGGCTAAAATAGGAGTGATCTTTTGTGCAACCCAGGCCTGTGATGTCATGGTTGAGGGAGTCTGTGAACTAGTAATACAAGTATGTTCATTGGGGATTTGATTAATTCTGATTGTACTGCCATCAGGTTGGCGTCTAGCAGAAATGTACCACTTGCAAGGTTGGGCACTGCCATCAAAGCCTTTGCACTTCGCATAAAATTTCTTTGTATCTGTCCACAGAGTCTTGCTGTCAAACTGCTTCTTCACTGCATAAGTCCTGTAACACATCCTAAACTCAGCCATGGTTGGAAAATACTTTCCTACTGCAATTACAGGGTTATCTTTGTCATATACATTTATCATCTCATCATCATTTTCATCATCTACATCATCAGCAGCTTCCTTCATCAACTCTGCATCCACAACTCCAGAACCAGCAGCCGCATTAGCCGCATCCCTCTTCTTCTTCTCCTTGTCTTTATCATCGACTGGAATTCCAAAAAGGTCTGCCATCTCAGTGTCATCCAAGGGTGCAATGACCAAATCAGTAAGCTCTTGCAGTTCTACTGAATTCCAGTCAACAACAGCCGGGCCCGTACCAGCCACCCCATTAGCAGCACCATCACGGGCTGGGTCTTGTGCATCATCTGCTAACACTGTCAATTCGGTTACAATGGGCATTATCTGTCTAGCTGCAGCCCACTCATCATCTGCAATCTGCATAGCCAACTTTGATGCCACATATCCTACTCTTGAATCTGATTTCAGATCAACCAGCTCGGCAAGAAGTGTAGCACGTTTCTTTTCAAAGCCCTCTTGTTTATCGATTTCATCAACAACGGCTTCGCCATCCTCCATTCTCACATACTCTCCCTTCCAATCTTCGTACCGTAGCAATGCCACTTCTTGCTCTGGACCCCAAGGAATACTCTCCCCTATTTTCTCCACAATATCTCTCACCGCTTTCTCTTCTTGGTTCACTAGTTCTTGTGGATCGATGTCGTAAAATGAAAGCTCCAAACTAACTAATGTGTCGTGATCTATGGTCCTCACGCTACCATCAGCTAGCTTCGCCTGAGATAGCATAAATTTGACACCAATTCGAAACTTTTTCGGGCATCTCCCCTGTTTTGACAACGAGGCGGGAACGTGACGACAGTAGAATTTGATGACTTGGAAGTGAACGAGCTCAAATCGAAAGCGGAATGCGCACGAGAGTGATGGATTACCTCGAATTTGACTCTGCCGGCTCCGCGGAGCTCGCCATCTACCTCCTTCTTCCGGGCTGCTTCCCCCGCCTCCAATACGCCTGGCCGCGAGCAAAAACGGCAGGGAATGTGTCAGATTTGGGGCAGAATTACGAAGGGAAGGCCACGCGGGTTCGATTTGACTCACCCCAGATGCCGGCGACAACGAATTCGACGCCCAGGAGTGGATAGCTCCGCCGCCGGAGAGGGAGCAGGGCGCGCACTGTCGGGGTTCAGATGGCGCGCTAGGGCAAGGTCGGTCTGTGCGGTCGCTCCAACTGGTTGAGTTGACCGGGTACAAGTTAGTGGGTCCCACGTCCGCTAAACCCTCCTTAACTAGCACAAGTAAGTGACACGGATGTTTCATCACAATGGGTGGGTCGTGGCTATTTTGCTGCTCTCACGCGTCGTACGCTAGCTATTATCTCCAACTATGTCGCATCGCAGCCAATTCCCTGAAAAAACGTAGTACCTGAGCTATTCGCCCATCTATCTATGTTTGTACTTAGTGAAGTAGTGGAATTCGTGCTTTAGCCGTGTCTTGTGTGTTGAACCTGATATATCTATCTATGTATTGAATGAACTGGTACTTTACTAGACTTTTCTGAGCAGTGACCATAGTACACAAGCCGCAGTACATTCAAAGCTCCTGCGCAATCCTTGTTCTCATGTGCATTAACTTTGTTGAATTCTCTGAAGTTTTCCCTAAATTGCAACTGTCCGCACTAGGCAATTTGTTGAGTTACATATTGAGTTGATTGATTTTATGTGGTCTTAGTCATATTTAAATGCACGGTTCAGTTTGGTTTCAAAGCAATTATTGGTGAGTGTGTAGTTCGATAATTATGACACGGCCTATACTTTATTTCCACTCCAAAAGTAGGACAGAAAAATCTAGAGTCGAGAATCAGTAAATAATAGCAGAACTTGATTTCGACTCCAAAAGTAGGACAGACAAAGATTTTATTTCTATGCCATATTTTCTGCAGCTCTTTGATGTGTGCTGTTCTAATGTACTTATTATATCTCTTTGTTTAACAGACATCTAGGAAGTCAGCCAGTCTAGGACTACGATCTCCAATGCAAGTGACGAGTTCACCGGAGTTAATTTCCTTGTCAAGTCCGCAGCAGTGAAAATGGAAGCAGTGAAAAAAGCAAATTTGGCTGGTTCACCTAAGACACCACAACCACCAAGTTGTCCTGAATTAGCTTCCCCTTCCCTTGATGATCTTTCTCCAGATAGAAGAGCGATCAATTCGCAGGGTATGATCTTTCTCATGAACCATGTTGTCTATTTTTTGTCTTGTGAGTAACACCTTGTTGAGCTAACTAAGCTTTTTTCCATTCATGTAGCATCAAAACGAAAGCGCCGCAAGTTGATATCGGACATATGGAGAGAAGCTGAACCAATCTATAAGGATGGGAAGCTTGTGGAAGGCAAATGCAATCACTGTCAGCAGATCTTTTCAGCTAGTAGAGACACCGGGACCAGCCATATGAAACGACATTTGAAGGTATGTGAAGCTAAAACTGCTATGAATGAAATGGTTGCTAAGATGGGTCGACCTGATGCGATTGATCCAAACTGGAAATTCAGTCCCAAGCTGGCAAGAAGGAAGCTACTAAAGCTGATTGTCATAAATGAAATGCCATTCTCCTTAGTTGAGTATAGACCATTTAGAGAGTTCACAGCCTCCTTGAACCCATGGTTTGAAGATATCTCTAGGACAACTATAAAAAATGATTGTATAGATGCATTCAACTATCATGGAGATGAACTGAAAGAGCGTTTTAAAAATTGTGTCTCTCGCATATCTCTCACAGCAGATATGTGGACCTCGAACCAGAAATTGGGATACTTGTGCCTGACATGTCATTTTGTTAGTGATGCTTGGGTGCTTCACAAATATATTATAAGGTTTGCTATGCTAGAGACACCACACAACTCAGTGAATATGTTCAATTTAGTTCTAAAGAGTCTTCAAGAATGGAACTTAGAAGACAAGCTGTTTAGCTTTACTTTGGACAATGCATCTGTAAACACTGCAATGGTGAACTCACTGAGGAAAAACTTGAAGACAAAAGGTTTTCTTGTTTTAGAAGGGAAGTTACTTCATTTTCCCTGTGCTACACATGTCTTTAATTTAATCGTCCAAGATGGTCTGAAAGTGATAAAAAATATTGTCAATAACATTAGAGAGAGTGTGAAGTACGTGCGAAGCTCACAATCAAGAGTTGAGAAGTTTGTTGGAATAATCGTCCAAGAAGGACTACCTGCAACAAGTCCTTGTCCAGATGTGAGCAGCTTTACCCCTTCGGAATGCATTCCTTTCCCTAGAAAATCAAGACAAAGAGTACACGTTTGCTCCTTTGAACTCTGAGTGGGAATTGGCTGCAGCTGTATTGATGGTGTTGGAGGTCTTCTACGCAGCAACACAAACCCTTTCAGGCTCAAAGTATCTGACATCTCATCTTTACTTCTACCAGCTATGGAGCATCAAGAAATTGTTGAATAAAGAAGGATCAATTTTGAACAGGAAAATTGAGAAGAAGGAAGCATCAGACCAGGACAGAATAATTGCATGTATGGTTGAGCAGATGCAAAGCAAGTTTAATCAATATTGGAAGGAGACATACTTGTCTGCTTGCATTCCTGTTATTCTTGATCCGAGGTACAAATACGATCTCCTTGAGTATCTATTGAATGACTTTGGAAGTGAAAAGGAGGCGGAAACATGGATGGTTGAAGTGAAGAAAACCATGGAGGAGCTCTTCAAGGATTACAATAAAGAGGTTGCTAGAGAGTCACACAGAGATAGTGGTACTCAGGAGATGGAAGATGATGACCCACTAGCAGAGTGGGATAAGTACATGAAGTCTAAAAGACAGCAGTCAAGCAGCGAGCTCGATCAATATTTGAAAGAACAGTTGACACCTCGAAAGGAGGAGGTTGACATTCTAAATTGTGGGCAGCAAAATCTGAGATGTATCCCGTGCTCTCTAGAATTGCACGTGACGTATTGGCAATCCCTGCTTCAACTGTGCCTTCAGAGTCAGCTTTTAGCACCGGAGGACGCGTCGTCAGCGATTATAGGAGCAGCCTCACGCCCACTACCATTGAGGCTTTGATGTGTCTACAGGATTGGTTTAAGGCAGCCGGTATGCATTTTTCCCTTAAGCTTTTTTCCTTTGGCTCATATTATATTTTGTTGTCGCTAACAAAAGTTCTCTCTCACTTTCAGACGCTAGGAAGAATGAATGGAAGAGAGAGCTGAAGCAGGTTAGTATTTGGTGTTCAGATCGTATCCCTCCTGTTGCGTTTCAGCAATTAAGGCTCCATTGCAATTAAGGCTCCATTTTACCCACTGATTTATTGTTTTCTCAACTCAGAAGCATTATAGTGCATTTAGAGTTTGCCTAGCTGATTTTCAGTTTATCGTTGTTGGTGCTACTGTTTGCCTGGCTGATGCTTTTTTTTTTCATTTTGTTGTGGATAGTATAATAAATATCTCTTTTCTCCTGACCTGGGGTTGAGACTGTCAGTCTACTTTATCCTTGTAGCATTTTTGCTAAATTATAATTGATAAGTGGTAACAGCAGTTGTCCATGGTAGCAGTAGTAAGGGGAATATTTGATTAAATTATGGTTGTTACATGGTTAATTCTAGATGTTCTGTGCTGTAATTTGTGATGAAAAACAGAGGTTTTGATGTTAAAAGGCTTGACTTTGTGGCTTGAGGTTGTAAACAGTTTATTATAAGACCATCGCAGCTTTTACTTAGGATAGCCCATGTGAATCATTTAAGTACGGTTTTTTGGATCAACTCTTCATTAAACTAAATATTTCAGTACATTTAACTATGTCTATGCAAGTCTGATTATATATTCTTCAGCTTGTCAGGATAAAAGTGTTTCTCCGTGCTGTCCAGATTGCTGTGTTGGACTCCAAACGTACTGATATTCTGGAGAAGGCTTCAAGAATCATTCAGGGCTGTTTTAGAACCTATACAGCTCGCAAGAAATTTCTTTCAACTAGGAAAGCATCTGTTTTAGAACCTCTGTTCGTTTGTCTCACTGCATTTTGTTGTTTGTTTGGAATTGTTGAGAATCTATCCGTTTGAGGAATCTCTCTGCATTCTGTTGTTTCTTTGAAATTTCTATAAGTTTGGATGCTCTCCTCTCTAAATATGGAATTTCTGTAAGTCCGCATCCGTTCCAGAAGTATTACTTAATTGTCTGTACGCGGCGCGAGCCTAACGATCGTACTAGCGATCGCGGCGCGCGTGGCGCCGCAAAGAACCGCGGCGCATACACGGCTACCACGCGGCATACCGTATATGAATAGCGGCGCATGCGGCGTACGCGCAGACTCCCGCGGAGCGTCCCGCTTGCACCGTGAGTTCATACACCCCTGTTGATGATTGGGAGACCACGACTCGAGCGCTGTCGAAGACCCTGGATAAGGCGTCGCTGGTGATGATTGAAGACGGGAACCACTGGAAAGTGTTGCAGAAGCTGGCATAATTGCAGCTTCTCTGCGTGCCTTTGCATTAGCTACTGGGATTTCTTGGACTGTGATGTAATGCGAACAAGTGTTTAGGTGGTTGTGATGCCTTGCATCTGCTAGGCCTGTGCGTCAGCTGGTCTCGCTTGCTGAGATCTGAACACCTGTAAGACATGCGGTTTCGTTCTGTTGAATGGAACTGGGGGTGCCCTTTTTTTCTAAAAAAACTAGTAAAATACACCAAATGTGAGGAATGTGACCCGTATTTATTCCACAAGCGACTACTTGAGAGGCAACCAAAGAAAATATGGTAACTAGCTTGCACGTAGTAAAGGAAGGTAGGTTTGACCTAGGATGTGGATGGCTCCATCGCACAATCATTGTTCTGCCTCTTATTCCACTCCATAGAAAATCAAAATTGTAGATTAACTCAAATAATATGCTTGGGAATAGTTTATGGATTTTTTTCAAGCCAAATTTTCACTGCCAAATGTGTATCTCGACACCGCGTGACAACCGGACTGTATGGCCAATAGATAGGTGTTCGTGGATTTTTGTGCGGATGCTGAAATGCAGCTGGTTGTGGTGGTTGACTTTATAAATGCTAATGAAACATATCCCATTCTCCTTCACGATAGTATTTTTCTCCATCCTTCTGTGATTCAAACTCGTATCATTCATGGGTTAGATAACTATCCAAATTCATCTCACTTCTCCACAAGCGAGGCAAAATTTCTCCTAGCCTAGGACACCTATTGATTTGTTCATAATAATAATATCGGATTTCCCCTAGTCAGCATTGCATACTTACTGAATTCTACAAAATACAAATATCAGAGTATGTCGAATGCTATAGCTTAGCATATCATAGCAGAGACTCTGAGCACATATATTTATCTTATCATATATTTATTTTATCCTGAGTGTCGCGAACGACGTCAATATTTATTTTGTTGTAGACAACTGGCTAAAATAGGATTGGTAAGAAATGATGCGCATTCCTAGCCATTAGTATAATATTGCTAAAAATAAATTATACATTTCTGATAGTTTTGTTTAGGTTGGTCCTTATGATTACTTTCGTTAGGTTTAATGGTTACCAGAGGCTAGAGCTCTTTATATCCGTGGCGATGCTTCTTATGTGTCATCATGACTACAGCCCAGAATTTGCACCCTAACTTAACTTTTGTTTGACACATGCCTTTTAGTGTCTCGAACTTTCCATGTCGCTCAAATCGGACCAAATATTCTTAAATGACCTAACTGTTTTTGTTTTTGTCCTTTAAGGTGGCCATTTTATTTTACGTCGCATGCAAACTAATTGGTTGTTCATTCAAAAAATCTAAATTGCTTCTGTAAGATAAACTTAAGTCGCATCCAGGTCATCTTTTGAAGGTAAAAATGATAAAAACAGATGCAACAATGGATGACAACGGATACTAACTATGCTGAATAGATATGTAGAGCTAGTAATACCCACTATTGTTTTTCTTGCTGATGAATTCGCTACTATCTTACTTTGGCCAAGGGCATGGGGGGCACATAGTAACGTGAATAGAACTAAATACGGCTAAGCAGAACTATGTCAAGAACAAATCAAGACATGGATATAATGAAAGCCTTAGATCATCACAATGCCCACTAACAGATTTTTGGTTTTCTAGTGTAGACAATGGCGTGCTAGGGCGCCATGTTCCATTGTGTCGTGCCTCACACAACTAGATACGCTGAAATTTAACAGGCCTACCAAATACTTCCACAAGATTCTCCTGTGAAAAAACTAAAGCAATGAGTATTCGATGCTCATTATGAGCCATGAAAACAAATTTTCTAAAGCAATAAAGGATCTAGATAGTGCTGTACCTGTTTACAAAACATATAGCATCACACAACACAATATTATAATTTTACCATTAAACCTTACAAGGTATGAAGCTATAATTTCAAGAAAAACAAGCAAATCATCAGGTGTGTTTTGAAGTGCAAATCCAAAACTTTATCCAATGAACAGAAGGATGGTAAGAGATAGAATTCATAGTAAAGAGCTGAAAGCTAAACAATAAGAAACATCAATAGAATTGAGATCAATACAAAGATTAGAAGTACATGGGGACAAATTTTGTATGCCCGTAAGAATGCAAAAATCAAAAGAATGGAGATCAATGCAACGATTAGAAGAACATGGGGACATATTTGGTATATCATTAAGCGTGCAAAATGTTGGATATGGCACATGATTCTGCATGCAGCAAAAACATATGTCACAACCATTGTTTAGAAAATCGGCCGGTTATCACTTATTGCGGTCAGACCGATAAGATAAGTGGATTTCGCCGGCATTTACCGGTCTGGCCGATATTGGAAGACTACGGCCAACCCCCCGGCCGGGCCTGTCATCCCTGGCAGCTCTCTAGAATCTCTCTAGAGTGGTCGCACAGATCAACACTAGTATTTTTCTGCGCATTTTGTTCTGACTCGTACGCACCCAAGAAGGACATTCCAGTCAGTCACCCATCCTCAAATTGTTCCGGGCCAAGCACGCTTAACCTCGAAAATCTTTTCAGATGAGCTTCCAGAAAAGAAGTTGAAACTTATTGATATGCGTATTTTATCAATCCTATTAATCCCCGAGTCAGGATGTCACAGATATATCGGTTTTCACACCGATATATCACCGATATTCAACGATATATCAATGATATCGACCGGTAAATCTGTGGGACCCAACCTTTTTAGCTCCATTTGTTTATTTTTGTAGTCTTGATGTCTTCTATTTGCGTAAATGGCTACTTCTGGTTGCTTAAGAGGAATACATATGACATGGCTTACGGGTTTACATGATTGATCCTGATGTTATGAAAACCTGATTATTTTAAAATCCTTGCCAATAAATAGTCAACCGATAAAATCGATAAATCGACTGATAAGCTAATTTATTTCTTTCTTGGTTCAACCAATAAGTTAACGAGAAGCGATATCCCGAAGATTGGTCACAACTCACAAGTGTGCAGTGTCACTTCATATAGATAAGGTAAAAAAGAAGATATCAGAACCCTTGTTAGATGGTCCAACACGCTCTGAGACTATAGTCAAATAGGGGCAGGGGCAATTCACCCCTTTGGTCACTAGTGCCGCTATCAAGCGGCATATAAAATCCCTTTTCCCCAAACCAAACTTCTATCACAACGAATGTAGAGATTGTTCGGTTAATCCACTACCCAAGTGGATTGGGGTGGATTGGAGGGGATTTTGACTTGTTAGGGATTTAATCCATCCCAATCCATGTCAATCCCCCTTAAATTTAAGCAAACCGAATAAAAGGCCGTAGTAAGATCATGAGCAATAATGCTTCATTCAGACATGAGAAAGAGCTAAGCAGAACCATGAGAAATATATATAAGTTCGTCATTTGTAACTACATGTCCGCATGCATCTGTAACCATATATGCAATCCATCAAGTTCCATAAAAAAATTCTCATGGTTATATTAGCCATTTATATGCAAAGGTATTTTTCTATTAGCCATTGAACACAATAATGCAAATATAAAAATTGTGTTTCTCAGAAAGTTGCCGATTGAGTTTTCAAGCCTTCCACCATCTGTGGCAAAGTTGACATTCAGGCAACTTCTTTGCTAGTAGCATTACATCACGACAATAAGTAAAAGATGCAGAACCCAAAGCATCAAAATAAACCACGATTATAGAAGGCCAAGAAAAAATAGTGGTGGTACGAATTTCAGAAATACTTAAAAGGTAAAAAATGCCTTCTTTGATTTAACTTTCAAGTAAATATCACCATGCGCCATTCATGTAGATTCAGCACTCCACCTACATATATACTTCCATTTCAGGCTTCATAAATCATGTCCTATATATCAAATCCCCTGACAAATCAATGCAAATATGCAATATTGTGCGTCTATGCTGCACGTGTCATCATCACATGGCAGACCCTTTTATCATCTATTTTCAACGGCCGGAAACACTAAATTTGTGATTTTCCTTGCAAAACGACGACTTGCACTAGTGGAGACATGCCCTTCTGTCCCGGCCCGTGAGGGTCTTTAGTCCCGGTTGGCCAACCGGGACAGGCCAAGCGAGACTAAAGGCCCAACCTTTAGTCCCGGCTCTGTTACCAGCCGGGACCAAAGGCCATCCACGTGGCCGCCGCGAGCGCGCTGCGGGCAACCCCTTTAGTCCCGGCTCATATAACGGGCCGCGACTAATGATAATTTTGTTTTCTTTTATTTATTTCGTTAGGGTTTAGGGTTTAGGGTTTATTTGTTTTCTTTTATTTCTTTCTTCCATTTCAAAATAGTTTTCGTATATTTCTACGCTACCACATACCGTACACGTTCGTGCATATATAAGATAACTTGTCTTACGACTGAGCATACAAATATATACAATTTTGATAGTTACATGGAGATCACAATTACCGGGACTAGAGCCCGTCTATTCGATTACACGGCCGGGGATCATTAGTAGCGCCTATTCACACTAAATTCTCCGGCGTCGTCTACCATCTCTTTCAACAAAAATCCCGCCAGTTCCTCTGCAATTCCTAGTAGGCGTTGCTCTCGTAGGAGCCGATCCCGCATTCTCTCGAACTATATAAGAAAAGGAGATCAATATGAACATCAATCATGATAACAAAAAGTGACGGTATTAAAATAATGTTGTGAAGGAAACCTGCGAATTCGTCCCCGGTGGCTGCCTCGCGCACTTTACGAGAATGAACTCGCAAACGTAGTATCCACATAGATTCGTCCCCGGTGGCTGCCTCGCGCACTTTACGAGAATAGAATTCAATCAAAATAATAATCTAGCATCATAATTGTATTGAAACTAGAAGTAAAGAGATGCGCGGGCATATCTCGTACTACTTCTCACTAAAGGAACCCGTCACCACACTCCTGAACTGGTTCCAAACCCTGCCCGGTAAAGAAAATGAATTAATGAATGAGTTATTCATTACCTGATATCTCATGAAATCAACGAAAGAGACCGATTTAGCACGAAAAATTACCTCTGGAGCATGTCCTGCATGTCGCGGAACTCTTCCAGGTGTCTCTTTAATGGGTCCATGACTTCAACTATTCCCTTATCAACTTGAATGTCTAGCAGAATCCAGTAGAACCTGCACACGTTTATATATACGTCAGTAACTCATCAATTACACTTAACATCGAGTAAGTAAAAGTGAATGTGTACAATAGAGTAAGACCCTCACTGGAAGTTGTAAGGAAACAGTATGTGGTCACATAAATTTTGCTCATCAGGAAACCTTAGAAGGTTTTCCGCCGTCTCGTCGGGTTTCGTCGTTAGCGAATGTATATGTACTTTATCTGGGTCAATGAACCCAACACTATAGATCCTTTTTTTACATTCCCGGATCTTCATTCTGCATAATAGGGTACAAAAGGATATAATGAGGATAATTACATGCAATGAACTGAACAACTGAAAAACTGAACAACTTATATGTAGACAATGAATTCAACAACTTACAGACAATAGCAACTCATGGGAGATTTGTCGAGGGCGTCGAAATTGTATAACTGGAAGAGTTCTGAAAAGTCAACATGGACCTGTTCGGGTCGGAAGAAGTACTCATATGGGACTTGCGCGACGATCATTGTTCTGCCCCCCCTACCACGCTCAAGTACCATTGATGCAAATTCCACATTTCTGTTGGCAGTTGTTCCAACTTCTCGTTGCTGACCAAAGGCTTCCCTGGGACATATGTAGGGACTACATCAGCCTTGGGTAACTTGTCGTCTTGGGAACCTAGCAATTCAGCAACAGTCACACCCATAGCGGCCGCTAACTTCGCAGCTTCTTCCATATCCTGCTGCAGCACCTGGGGAATGTCTTCGGATAACACATTGAGGGGTGGGATCGATTGTTTGGCCTGTTTTCCGAGCTGGGGAACTTCCCTTCTTTTCCCGCTTGCACTTTTACTTGATTCGCTCCCGCTTGCACTTTTACTTGATTTGCTCTTCTTCACTTCCTTCTGAAGTGTGCGTAGATAGTCATCTGGCTTATGGTGCAACTCATATTGCGATTTTGTGTTCAGAAAATCACGTGCATACGCTTTTTGCTTCTCGGTGTATACCGGGGCGGGCTTGGGTTTCTTCTTTGCAAAATGCGCATCTTTTTCGGCCTTCGCGATCGCTGCGATTTGCTCGTCAGTACGATCATAAGTTCTGATGGGAAGATTCTGATGAGGTACTCTTGGGAGGGGCGACAGTTGTCGTTTTGGGCTGCTGCGTCTTTTAGTACTCATCGACGGAGCACGCTTCCGCTTATTGTCCTTAGCGGGCAAAGGCGGCGGTGAAGACGGCCGACCCAAGTACGGCGGCGGAGATCGAGATGGCCGACCCAAGTCCGGCCGACCCAAGTCCGGCGGCGGAGATCGAGATGGCCGACTGATACGTCTCCAACGTATCCATAATTTCTGCTGTTCCATGCTTATATTATACCATTTGCTACATGTTTTATATACACTTCGTATCACTTTTATGCATTTTCTGGGACTAACCTATTAACAAGATGCCACAGTGCCAGTTCCCTGTTTTCTGCTGTTTTTGGTTTCAGAAAGTTACTTCTGGAAATATTCTCGGAATTGCACGAAACAAAAGGCCAAGTCCCTATTTTTCCAGCACGTACACGGAGTCCGAAGGAGAGACGAAGAGAGCCACGAGGTGGCCAAACCACCTGGCGGCGCGGCAGTGGGCCCAGCCGCGCCTGCCTGTGGTTTGGGCCCCTCGGGGGTCCGCCGACATCGCCCCTTCGCCTATTTATTCCCCGAGACGCGAAAACCCTAAAACACCGAGCCTTTCATCCAGAACATATTCGCTGCCGCCGCCGTCGTCAACCCTAACTCGGGGGGTTCTGAAGCTCTTCCCGGCACCCTGCCGGAGAGGGGAATCATCACCGGAGGGCTCTACATCGCCATGCCCGCCTCCGGAGTGATGCGTGAGTAGTTCATCCTTGGACTATGGGTCCATAGCAGTAGCTAGATGGTTGTCTTCTCCACTTGTGCCATCATGTTTAGATCTTGTGAGCTGCCTATCATGATCAAGATCATCTTATTGTAATGCTACATGTTGTGTTTGCTGGGATCTGACTTATATTGATACCTATGTGGAGCTGAATATTATATTATCATGTCTATGTCATTTGTGATCTTGCATGCTCTCCGTTACTTGTTGAAGCCTTGGCCAAGTGAATACTTGTAACTCCAAGAGGGGGTATTTATGCATGATAGTTGGGTTCAACCTCTATTTAACCTGGGATAGTGACAGCAAGTTCTAAGGTTGTAGATGTGTTGTTGCCACTAGGGGTAAAACAGCAATGCTTTATTCAAGGATGAATGTATTGTTTACATTACGCACATTACTTAATGCAATTGTCTGTTGCTTGCAACTTAATACTGGAAGGGGTACGGATGTTAACCGGAAAGTGGACTATTTAGGCATAGATGCATGCTGGATAGCGGTCTATGTACTTTGTCGTAATGCCCAAATGAATCTCATAGTAGACACCACAACTCACACATGCATGTTATATGCACTTATCAATTGTCAATTGCCCAGCTGTAATTTGTTTACCCAGCATGTTAGTTATCTTATTGGAGAGACACCACTAGTGAACTGTGGACCCCGGTCCATTCTTTTACATCTGAAATACAATCTACTGCAATCATTGTTCTCTACTGTTTTATGCAAACAAACATCATTTTCCATTCGATACGTTTAACCCTTTGTTTTCAGCAAGCCGGTGAGATTGACAACCTCACTGTTAAGTTGGGGCAAAGTAATTTGATTGTGTTGTGCAGGTTCCACGTTGGCACCGGAATCCCTGGTGTTGCGCCGCACTACACTCCTTCACCAACACCTTCGAAGCAACCTCGTTTTCCTACTGGTTCGATTAAACCTTGGTTTCATACTGAGGGAAAACTTGCTGCTGCACTCATCATACCTTCCTCTTGGGGTTCCCAACTGACGTGTGACGTACAAGCATTGTTTCTGGCACTGTTGCCGGGGAGATATTCCCTCGTCAACTTAGAGCCACCAACACGTTTTCTGGCGCCGTTGCCGGGGAAAACCGAATTGCTTCTGCAAGGGGAGTCTCTCACACCCAATCTCTTTACTTTGTTATTTGTCTTGCTTAGTTTATTTTTATTTAGTCTTGTTTGCTCTCTTTATCAAAAACACAAAAAAATTAGTTACTTGTTTATTTCGGTTTTGTTTTGTCTCTTGTCACCATCATGTCTTGTTCCATGCCTGTTGCTATGTCACCTGAGGAATTGATCTTCACTTTTAAACAAGGGAGTGAGGAGAATTTTAAAGAAGCTTGGTCTAGAATTAATGATTCCTTTGGTAAAACTGATCCTAAAATGACTTTAAGTTTGCTTCTCACTAGCTTCTACTTTGGTCTAGCCCTTTGTTATAGATATGCTTTAGATGCTATTGTGGGAGGAGATTTCCTTCACTGTGATGGGGACCAAGCTTTTAATGCCATAAAAAAGTTGATTGCAACTTCTAGCTCAACTAATAAATTTGATTCGGCCCTTGTTAGCATCCATGCTAGATTAAACACTCTTGAGACACATATATCTTGTTTAAAGGACGGCTATAATCAAATTCGGGAATATTTTGACTATGTTCCAACAAATTTTGAACCTTCGATGTGGGTCCCTACGGTAAAGGTTGCTATTTGTGGTGAAACCTTTTATGCTCGTTGTGATATTATGTCTGAGTTTTGCCTTATGCCTAAAAGCATTTATGAAACTTTGAATCTTTGGGGACTTGCTGAAGGAGGAGAAGGAATAACTCTTACTGATAACTCTGTTATATTTCCCGAGGGGATAGCTGAGGGTGTGTTTACAACCTTTCTTGGGAGAACGGTGTCCACTGATTATCTTGTTATTGAATGTGCAGGGACAGGACAAATTACACTTGGAAGATCTCTGCTCAAATTAATGGGAGCAACCATAGATGTGGGAAAAGGCACTCTGAATCTTACCTCCACACCAAGGTGCGGCCATGTATTCCCCAAACCAAAGAGTAAGTCTAAGGGTAAGAGAGGTAGGCACATGGCCCTTGGTATTGATGTCAATGCTCCTCCACTTGACAACACTTGATTTTCACTTTCTGCGCCTAGCTGAAAGGCGTTAAAGAAAAGCGCTTATGGGAGACAACCCATCGTTTTTATTTGCTGTTATTTTTGTTTTCTTTGAGTCAAGGAGTTTTGTTACTTCTGTAGCAACTCCTTTGTATCTTTATTTTATCGCAATGTTGTGCCAAGTAAAGTTCTATATTGAAAGTTGATGCAAGATTTGGATTTCTGCGCAGTGACAGATTTTTAGCTGTCACGGATTTGAGCTTATCTCCCTGTAGAAAAATCACGCATATTCCTGAGATATGTACGCAACTTTCATTATTTTAGGCCAGATCCATCTGAGCAACTTAAGTGCCTCGAAAAAATTCGTCATTCCAGACTGTTCTGTTTTTGACAGATTCTGCCTTTTGTTTTGCATTCGCTCTTTTACTGTGTTTGTGTGGATTTCTTTGCTCCACAAAGCATTGGTGGCTGTAGCTAATGTCCAGAAGCTTTGGGATTGATTGTATCATTACAGAATATGAGAATTTTTGATTATGCACTAACCCTCTAATGAGAACTGTCTTGAGTTTGGTGTGAAGGAAGTTTTCAAGGATCAAGCGAGAAGGGTGATATTATGTGATCAAGAAGAGTGAAAAGCCTAAGCTTGGGGATGCCCCCGTGGTTCATCCCAACCATATTCAGAGAGACTCAAGCGTCTAAGCTTGGGGATGCCCAAGGCATCCCCTTCTTCATCAACAAACTTATCAGGTCATCTCTAGTGAAACTATATTTTAATTCTTTCACATCTTATGCGCTTTACTTGGAGCGTCTGTGTGTTTTTATTTTTGTTTTTGTTTGAATAAATTCGGATCCTAGCAATCCTTGTGTGGGAGAGAGACACGCTCCGCTTTTTCATGTGAATACTCATGTTCTTCACTTATATTTGTTGAGTATTCTTAACTAGCTACTGCAGTGCTTTTAGCTCCTGTTTTTCATGCATCTCTTCGAGCTGTTAGCACTTGTTTATAAATACTCTCTTGCTGCATTATATTATCATTTGGAGAGTTTATGTTTAAATAAATTATTGGTGTTTGTTTGGAAGAAAGAAAATGCTACATGTAGTAGTTGGTATTGGAAAAGACATATGCATTCTTGTAGATCATTGTCTTGTTTCGATTTGATGCTTTGCAATTGTTTTGAGCTCTCAAGTAGATCATGTTTAAGCTCTTGCATCATGTAGTTAAAGCCTAGTAGTGGAGAACTACCGTAGAGCTTGTTGAGACTTGGGATGCATATTTGTTCTCTCTAAGGTCTAGATATTTTCTGGTAAAATGTTTGAGCAACAAGGAAGACAGTGTAGAGTCTTATAATACTTGCAATATGTTTTTATGTGATTCTTGCTGTACCGGTTTATACTTGTGTTTGCTTCAAACAACCTTGCTAGCCTAAACTCTGTACTGAGAGGGAATGCTTCTCGTGCATCCAAAACTTGAGCCAAAACCCATGCCATTTGTGTCCACCATACCTACCTACTATGTGGTATTTCCTGCCATTCCAAGTAAATATTTCATGTGCTACCTTTAAACTATTCAAAACTTTATTACTCCTTATTTGTGTCAATGTTTTATAGCTCATGAGGAAGTATGTGGTGTTTTATCTTTCAATCTTGTCATTTACTTCTGACAGACTTTCACCAATGGACTAGTGGCATATACATCCGCTTATCCAATAATTTGCAAAAAGAGCTGGCAACGGGGTGCCCAGCCCCAATTAATTACAACTTTCATTAATAATTCTCTTCACATGTTTTGCCCTGATTTATCAGTAAGCAACTTAATTTTGCAAATAGACACTCCTCCATGGTATGTGAATGTTGGAAGGCACCCGAGGATTCGGTTAGCCATGGCTTGTGTAAGCAAAAGGTTGGGAGGAGTGTCATCTATAAAGAAACTAAAATACATGTGTAAACAAAAGAGAAGAGGGATGATCTACCTTGCTGGTAGAGATAACGTCCTTCATGGGAGCCGCTCTTGAAAGTCTGGTTGACAAGGGGGTTAGAGTGCCCACTACCATTCGTTGACAACAACAAACACCTCTCAAATACTTATTTTGTGCTCTCTATATGCTTTCGAAAACTTAAAAAGCTCTAGCACATGATTTAATCCCTGCTTCCCTCTGCGAAGGGCCTATCTTTTACTTTATGTTGAGTCAGTTTACCTACTCCTTTCTATCTTAGAAGCAAACACTTGTGTCAACTTTGTGTGCATTGATTCTTACATATTTACTTATTGCACTTGTTATATTGCTTTATGTTGACAACTATCCATGAGATATACATGTTACAAGTTGAAAGCAATGCTGAAACTTAATCATCCTTTGTGTTGCTTCAATGCCTTTTACTTTGAATCTATTGCTTTATGAGTTACCTCTTATGCAAAACTTTTTGATGCTTGTCTTGAAAGTACTATTCATGAAAAGTTTTTGCTTATATGATTCATTGTTTACTCTTTATCTATTTGTTAGCAAACTATAGATCATTGCTTTGAGTCACTTCATTCATGACATGAGCCTTGCAATATATTGATCAAGATTGTGTGAAAGCATGTCTCCTCAGAAATTATTTGTTGTTATCGTTTTACCTACTCGAGGACGAGTAGAACTAAGCTTGGGGATGCTTGATACGTCTCCAACGTATCCATAATTTCTGCTGTTCCATGCTTATATTATACCATTTGCTACATGTTTTATATACACTTCGTATCACTTTTATGCATTTTCTGGGACTAACCTATTAACAAGATGCCACAGTGCCAGTTCCCTGTTTTCTGCTGTTTTTGGTTTCAGAAAGTTACTTCTGGAAATATTCTCGGAATTGCACGAAACAAAAGGCCAAGTCCCTATTTTTCCAGCACGTACACGGAGTCCGAAGGAGAGACGAAGAGAGCCACGAGGTGGCCAAACCACCTGGCGGCGCGGCAGTGGGCCCAGCCGCGCCGCCTGTGGTTTGGGCCCCTCGGGGGTCCGCCGACATCGCCCCTTCGCCTATTTATTCCCCGAGACGCGAAAACCCTAAAACACCGAGCCTTTCATCCAGAACATATTCGCTGCCGCCGCCGTCGTCAACCCTAACTCGGGGGGTTCTGAAGCTCTTCCCGGCACCCTGCCGGAGAGGGGAATCATCACCGGAGGGCTCTACATCGCCATGCCCGCCTCCGGAGTGATGCGTGAGTAGTTCATCCTTGGACTATGGGTCCATAGCAGTAGCTAGATGGTTGTCTTCTCCACTTGTGCCATCATGTTTAGATCTTGTGAGCTGCCTATCATGATCAAGATCATCTTATTGTAATGCTACATGTTGTGTTTGCTGGGATCTGACTTATATTGATACCTATGTGGAGCTGAATATTATATTATCATGTCTATGTCATTTGTGATCTTGCATGCTCTCCGTTACTTGTTGAAGCCTTGGCCAAGTGAATACTTGTAACTCCAAGAGGGGGTATTTATGCATGATAGTTGGGTTCAACCTCTATTTAACCTGGGATAGTGACAGCAAGTTCTAAGGTTGTAGATGTGTTGTTGCCACTAGGGGTAAAACAGCAATGCTTTATTCAAGGATGAATGTATTGTTTACATTACGCACATTACTTAATGCAATTGTCTGTTGCTTGCAACTTAATACTGGAAGGGGTACGGATGTTAACCGGAAAGTGGACTATTTAGGCATAGATGCATGCTGGATAGCGGTCTATGTACTTTGTCGTAATGCCCAAATGAATCTCATAGTAGACACCACACTCACACATGCATGTTATATGCACTTATCAATTGTCAATTGCCCAGCTGTAATTTGTTTACCCAGCATGTTAGTTATCTTATTGGAGAGACACCACTAGTGAACTGTGGACCCCGGTCCATTCTTTTACATCTGAAATACAATCTACTGCAATCATTGTTCTCTACTGTTTTATGCAAACAAACATCATTTCCATTCGATACGTTTAACCCTTTGTTTTCAGCAAGCCGGTGAGATTGACAACCTCACTGTTAAGTTGGGGCAAAGTAATTTGATTGTGTTGTGCAGGTTCCACGTTGGCACCGGAATCCCTGGTGTTGCGCCGCACTACACTCCTTCACCAACACCTTCGAAGCAAACCTCGTTTTCCTACTGGTTCGATTAAACCTTGGTTTCATACTGAGGGAAAACTTGCTGCTGCACTCATCATACCTTCCTCTTGGGGTTCCCAACTGACGTGTGACGTACAAGCATTGTTTCTGGCACTGTTGCCGGGGAGATATTCCCTCGTCAACTTAGAGCCACCACCGACCAAGTCGGCCGACCAAGTCATGGGGTGGGCTTCTTGGAGGTGATGGAGGTGTAGGTGACCTGCGGACGACTCGGAGGCGTAGTTGTCCTTGGCGCCGCGCTGGAAACTTGATGTAGTTCTTGTCCCATAGAATGATATCACCCACACTTCTCCGAGTATCCTCTCATTTGAGGTCCAGGATGTCAAGCTCCATATCATGAGACCCGATACGATTTCATCCACCCGACTTTAGCATAGCCAGCTGGAATCTCACGGTCTTGCCAGCGTGCGTCAGGTGGACAAGGTAAAGCATATCCGACCGCCACCTTCATGGATATGTTCTTCAATTTCTGATGGAGCTCACAAGATATCTGCTCCTTGATTCATCCACGGGGTAGCCGGGACCGCCCTCTATCATCCGCCGTGCATCGTTAGTCGGTGCCTCGAGTCACCCACGCTGCTTTTCCGCAGAGAGGGCCGGCGGTAATATCGAGTGCAGGATCTTGCAGGCGCGCAACTCCTCTAAGTTCGTCAATCTGTGCTGCTACTCGTTAAGTCTGGCAAACAACTGGTTGAACTTGTCATTCTCCTCCTCCTGATGTCGCTGCTTTGCTCTCTCTCGGCTTCTGTAAGTCTCTTGGTCTTTGGCAAACCCAAGCCACCACGGATACTTAGGGCCAAGGCCTCGTGTTCGTCCTCTTTTTTTCGTCATTCCCGAGGACCAGTGTCAGCAGTCTTTCTCTCTATCGGGACGGAACTTTAACTTCCCTCTTTAATTTCTTTCAGCACTTTAAGCCAATTTTCCCTAGGTATCCTAATCCCGTCACTGCAAACAAGGTCCCCTGTTGTTTCGTCGTATGAACCTCCATGCGCAAGGAACCAATTTCTTGCCCTCAATTCCCATTCTTCGCGCATCCATTCTGGGTCGATCCCTTTAGCAAGCAGCTCTTGCTCTTTTTTATCCCACTTTGGCATGGCGGTCTCGTAGCCCCTGGCCCCAATTTATGGTGATATTTCTTCTTCTCAGCATTTTTTCTTGTTCTTTTCTGACATCGCCTTGGCATCTTCTGACTCCTTGTACTCCTTAAATGCGTTCCAGTGATTCGCCTGCTTCGCTAGATAGCCTTCGAATACTGGAGCAGTCTTTTACAAAAACCTTGTCCAAGTTTGGAATCTTGTGTTTTGAATTCTCCCTCACTTGGTGCACATGTTGCTGGCCCCTTTTACCCAAAAA